>VONZ01002848.1:0-35369 GCA_012976165.1 Labeo catla | reverse complement strand
CATTGAGTGAGCTGTATAACATCAACTCTGCAATGGATACTAATATCCAAAATACAGTGAAAACACTATTTATTAGCTTGGTAACAAGGCCGGCAGTTTAAGACATCTATCATTTATAATTTATAAGCACAAAAATTTATAATTTATTAGCACAAAACACAAGATACTTCTCTTTTCAATATGAATAGGAATTTATTGGAAAAACCTAAGACATATGAACTAATCTCACACATAGACACGCATTCATAGACAAGTTGCAGGAAGAGAGAAAATTAGACAAGAATGAGTTTAGAAGAGTGAAAATATGAAATCCCCAAGTTTATAGCATACATATACGCAATTGCTTAGACCTGAACAACCATCAATTTAATTAACCCCTGCATTGAGTTTCTCAATGAGGCTATTAAACTTTATATTAAAAAATGCACCAGTTCAGCTAGAATTTGGAGGTTTGTACTTGCATTGCCTTTGTGTTAAGGGATTTCCTTTGATGACGTTGTTGCAGAAAGGGGATTTCCCAAGGTTGCTGATTGGCTGGAAGTTTGTGGTCGTTGGAAGTGATGTCTTGGGCGTTGGCTGGAGGATGGAGTCGTGTACGCTGGTTGAAGTCTTGAGGCAGGCACGGAGTCTGAGACACAGCTTAGTGGGAAAACTTAACTTAGAACACAAAAATCTCAACGGAAAGAAAAACATTAAAAAGATTGTCTTAACTTGGGATATTGTTATGTTCCTCCTCCCAAAACATAAATCAGCATCTTATCAGTCACATGGTCAGAATTTTCCCACTCTTGCAGAGTATAATTTGGCCATGTTTTCTATAACATGAATATAATACATTTGACAAAGAATTGATCGGTGTGAATTTTCAAACTCATACATACCAAACACAAATAAGCCCTTAAGCTATTCGATAGTTATTAAAAGGACATACACAACGAGTGATTAGAACATAATAGACAAATGTGTGGGTAACATACATAGTAGGGAGTTATGCAATGGTCTGATGTTCATTCATAAGTGCTTTTAAGCATCATTTTGGTGCATATTTAGGTAAAAGGGACAGTCTCTCTGTCATTCTGTGAACTAAGGGCATGTTCTGAGGAACAAAAGAATTTTGAAGGAATTTCAGACTGGTTCTTGTCTTGAGTGGGGGAGCACCACCCAACAAAGTTTCCTCATGTGATGGTCATGATGTGCTGTATCTTTGACCATTGATCTTGGGTTTCTTGCCCCAAAATTGACAATCTCCTTCCAGAGTTGGGATTATCAATAATTGTGTTCTTTTGTATTAATGTTGCAAGTTGTTCAAAGTTGGTTGGTTAGGCTTACTTCAGGCTGGCTGGCACCAGGGTATCATAGACAGATTTATGACGTGGTCTAGTTAGCCGGGGCCTCTTGGAGGAATTTGGCTCTTTGGTTTCAACAATGTTCTGATTGGATCTTCATTTTGTCTGATTCGCTGTGATACCCTACAGCTTTCAGTTTAGAATTCAAGTGGATGTTATCCAACTGAATTAAAAATGTTGCTACACAGCAAAATCCCCAGTGTTAATTTAACACTCTGAGTGTGGACACATATAAACACTGAAGCAGTGTTAAAGTTAACACTGAAGCAGTGTTGAAGGTAATGAGATAATTAGGTGATTAACAAAGTGATGATTGATCATTATTGAAGACACCTGATGTTAACAAGCAGAATCACCAAAGGAGAAAACCAAAATTTTTAAGCAACCATTATAGTGGTCAATGTTTGCATTAGTTGGGCTCTTGACCCTTAAATCTTTAATACTAGATTTTGTTTGGCTGCTGTATTTGAGTTGAAACAGCCAGACAAGCCAAAAGCTCAAATCACCAGGTGATTATGTTTTAACATATTCATTGTTTGACGTAGATCACCTAGAGTCTAATCTGTAAGTTAGGTTTTTTTTTGCTTATTGTAATAGCCTTGACAATCCACAGAAGATCCAGCACTTCCTATACATTTTGGAAAGAATTTTTTTTACAACCTGTTTAAAAAAAAAAAGTATTTCACCTAGGCACACACAGACATCAAGAACCAGCCCATGAATCTCAACAATGGTGACAAACGGCACATTCAGATAAACAGATCAACTCTGAACTCTCATAATTTATTCATGCCGCAATGCATGATGGGAGTCATGGATGAGTTCTGATTGGCTACAACATGCTTTTTTGATGGTCACCGTTGTTGTGATTCTCACACTGATTCTTCATGTCTGTGTGTCTAAATTAAGGTAGACTTTCTTTCATCATCTGTCTGATTATGGCAAAACTTATTGATCTTTTGTTCACAGTTTTTTTTTTTTTTGCAATCTATAAGGAAATTCTCTGTCAAATACTGAAGTCACTATATGATGATTAAGTCAAGCACAGTCAGTGCCATCTCGTTGACTTTTGCTCTTTGCTTGTCTGGTTGTTATTGCAGCCAAACAGGACCTAACATTGATGTTTTAAGGGTCAAGAGCCTAACTAATGCAAACACTGACCACTATAATGGTTGCTTAAAAATTTTGGTTTTCTCCTTTGGTGATTCTGCTTATTAACATCAGGTGTCTTCAATAATGATCAATCATCACTTCGTTAATCACCTAATTATCTCGTTAACTTCAACATTGCTTCAGTGTTAACTTTAACACTGCTTCAGTGTTTATATGTGTCCACACTGTGTTAACACTGGGGATTTTGCTGTGTATTTCTAACTAACTTTATATTGACAGATTTTCCCACACCAACTCTGTCTGTTGAGCCACAGAGTTCAGTGTTCACTGGAGACTCAGTTACTCTGAGATGTGAGCTGATTCAGTCACACAATGGATGGGAGTTTCTCTGGACAAAATACGCAAACAGTAAAACTATTAAAGCTGCAACGAAAACAATCAATTCTGTGAAAGTCTATAATGGAGGAAAATACAGCTGCAAAGCACGAAGAAGAGGATATTATTGTGAAAGATGTCAGTCCAGTCAAGTCCAGTTGATCACAGTCCAGTAAGAAACAAATGATGATTGAATCCCATCTTTCCTGCTCTTTTCAGAAGAGCACAAGCAACCCCAAACCAACTCACGTCCTCTCCATGAAGAAGCCTTTGAGCCGTCTGGATTCTGAAGGCCTTAATTTGTGATCTAATGTCGATGAGCCCCTGACTCCCCTCTTGCCTAGGAAGGTAAAGGACTGAGGATTTTAGCCAGTGTTTTCCTGACCAAAAAAAGTTTATCAGTCATTGCTGAATGTCTCTAACCAAATCTTCTGGGGGCTCCAGCACCCAGCAACCAAATTATTACAGACCAGAACTCTTCCCCTGTATGAGAGCTGGAGTAGCAGCCAATGCCAGTGAGACAACCGAGCACACACTTTCTCCACTAGGCCCTCCCAATTTTGTTTCTTATAATCATCAGATCCTAAAAACACCCCTAAGTATTTTAAACCTGTCCTTCCCCATTTCAAACCCCCTTGAAACAAGGGACCTTTACTGTCTTTTCCACACCACACAGTTTCACTCTTTGCCCAATTAACTTCAGCAGAGGAGGCTTTACCATAACATTCTAAGCTTTCTTCTAAACATTGAACATCTCCAGCACCTCTAATTAAAACCGTGACATCATCTGCATAAGCAGAAAGTTTAACAGACTGCTGGGGCATTAATGTATTAAACTGTAGACCCATTAACTCTCTACATAGTAGAGGTTCAATGACAATACTATAAAGGCTTTAAGCATTTCAAATAGACAGACATGAACAACCCTTTCAAAAGCCTTTTCTTGATCCAATGACAAGACTCCCACATTAACATTATTCAAAGAAGCAAAGTCAAAAAGATCTCTCACCAAATTCAAATTGTCTGCAATAGATCTACCCTTTACACAGTATGTCTGATCATTTGTTGCAGTACATTATTTAGTCTTCTGGCTAAGCGTTTAGAGAGAATCTTGTACTCCGAGCATAAAAGTGCTACAGGCCTCCAGTTCTTTAAAGGGGTCATCGGATGCAAACTTCACTTTTTCATGTTGTTTGAACATTAATGTGTGTTGGCAGTGTGTGTACACATCTACCCTACAATGATAAAAATCCATGCAGTGGTTTTTAATTAATCTGTAAAAATAATATCCCCTTTTTCAAATTGAGCCATTCTCAGATGCCGTCACACCAACAGAGGCCGCTCCCACGATAGTTGATTGACATGAGCTCTTACCTCAGACCAGCTGTCATAGTCCAGTAGCTTTCCATGTTTCGATGCCGAAGCAGGGATGTAAGTTACACAAGAATATCTCCGATTGAGGTGTTGTGTTGCTGGATGTAATAATGAACATAGTGGTCGTCATTTACTCCCGGCATCTGAGCTGAAGATGCAGTGGATTACGTTTGTTTGCAGTGGATTAGAATTCGTTTATTCTTAAAATCTCCATAAAAACAAAAGGGAGAAGAAGAAGACAGTACAAAAAGGAAATACAGAAACAGGTCATCACGTTCATTTTGTTTTCCCTCTTGTTAGTCTCTCTTTTTGAGCCGAATTACCTGATTGTCTAATTGCAGTAATATGTTTCTTCAGGCGAAAACATTTTTGTTGTGAGAGTTCCTTGTAGCTACTCACTTTCCGTGCCCGCATCACAGAAGAGACAAACTTATTGAGGTCAGGGAAGAAATTACAGACTTCTACACCTGCTTTGCCTTTGGTTTCATCAAGAAAAAAAATTTATTTCTTCAACAGAGTAAAATTCTTCCCATGTTCTCCTACCATTTCCGTGAAATCTGACCATTGTTCATCATCTTTAAAGCTATCATCAGTTTGCTGAGATAGTGTATCTACTTCAACGGCCAGGCCTTCCTCAGCCCCTCTAGCTATCCCTCCATCAGAGGATACACACATATCTTCAACAACACTGCTAGTATCATCAACAGCATTAAACCCACTGTCAACTCTCCCAGTTACAGAACTAGAACCAAGCTGTTCGTTGTTCATAGGTTTTCTAAATCCACTCTCAGTATTTCCAGAGCTACATCCAGGCTTTTCGCTACTGACAGTAATTTTATCAAGCACCTCATTCTGTCCCTTCATCTCAGTAGCTCCATCAGCCTGCTCAGGGCCTTTTCTTCCTTTCCCCTTGTGCAATGATCAGCGTTATTTGTATCCACATGAGATGAAGACGGACACGAGTCATTTATCACTTCTTTGTGCGGACACGAAAAACGTTTGTGGATTACCTCTGTGAGTCTGTGTGTCTCTCAACAGAGATTGGCAGCAGCATCTCTACTGATAGTGAAACGTCATTTTCATCAGGAACAGTGCTGTTGTTACCTCGCTTGTGAGAAATATCATGTAGTTTTCAAGTTGTTAAACTATACTGTTGCTGATAAAATCGTCTGTAAGTGACAGAGAGTGGTAGAAATAAGAGTATGTGCTTTCTGCACATGATATGACAGAATTTTGTAGCAAAACAATGGAAATAATCTGTCATTTTTATCCTAGCGTTTACTGTATTTATTTGTTTGGTCAGTGTCATTGTGGGTTTTGGTTATTTTGCTCTTTTAGGCAGTAAAGACCTTTGAACTGACTGAAATCATGTGGCAAAGTGATATAGACAGTGTTGGGGGTAACGCATTACAATAATATTACGTAATATTATTACTTTTTTCAAGTAACTAGTAAAGTAAAGCATTACTTTTTAATTGACAAGAAAATATCTGTTACTTTTTTCAAAAACGTAACTCCAGTTACTTTTACACCCCCTATTATTGATTAAAAGCTCTCCTTTCTCCATGTTGAGAGAAATCGGGAGTAAGATGTTCATTCTAGAATAACGGTGAGCATGCAATAATTTATCTCACTCACAAAAAAAACAGATTCAGAAATTCAACTCTGAAAATGTTAAATAATACAAATATCCTTTATGCATTTAATCCCATTCTATTAACCAGTGTCTTTGCTGCCGACCTTCGATGATTCAATTCAACCACACTAATAAGCAAAAATTACTCAATAAAATCTAGCATTTGTTTTCTGTTTTCTCATTGCTTAGAGTTGACTTTCTTTTTTTCTTCTACGATCTACTGTACAGACGTGAATTTACTTTTCTCAAAGCCTGAGGCTTTTGGTGTGAAAAGGCTTTTACATATGCCAAAATATAACTTTTTATATTAAAAACAAACAAGCAGCCCTGCCCAGATTTAAAAAGTAACGCAAAAGTGAAGTAATGCATTACTTTCCATGAAAAGTAACTAAGTAATGTAATTAGTTACTTTTTAAAGGAGTAACTCAATATTGTAATGCATTACTTTTAAAAGTAACTTTCCCCAACACTGGATATATGTTGTGTGTCTAATGTCCAGAATATCCTACGTGGTGTACTATGTTGCGCGACCTACTTACCTGCTCACACCTTCCCAACCTAACGTACAGTGAGGAACAGCAAAGACGGAACAGTAAACGAAAGACTGTACACTGTACAAACACTATATTAACAAGGGACTTATAGGGACATATAAACACACAATGTACAAGACAATCTCAGTCTGTAAAATAAATAACAAAAAGGAAGCGTACAAGCGTAACAGCGAAAAGATGAGCAAAAGCTGGAGCGCGCGGGACAGTAACGGGACTTTAAACCGGCCGGCGTGAGATGACTGGATAACGTAACCCGGGGCGTCATCATCCAGGTGGAAGAGTGACAGACTGGTGGGCCAATGGGAATCTGGAACACACACATACTTTACGCAACTTACGTATGTAGCAGCGTACGTAACAAAGATGTTTCAAAAAGATAATTTAAAAGATGATAATGTATGGGATGATCTGATGGATAAAGGTAAAGAGTTCTATAGCGTAGGACCAAAAACTGAAAAAGCCCTGTTCCCTTTAGATTTTAAATGAGATTTTGGGACAATCAATAACAACTGAGAGGACGATCTAAGCATTCTTATGGGAGAGTAGAAATGGAGAAGATCTGAAATGTAAATAGGGGCAAGACCATGAAATGCTTTAAATACAAAAACTAAAATCTTAAAATGAATTTAACAGGTAACCAATGACGTGAAATCACTTATCATTTACACAACAGATGATACCTTTATGAGATGTATGGATATATATAATATAGATATATGTAAGTTTTATAAAATTTTATGAATATTACTTGTAATGCTACTTTTGTTGTCATTTCTATATATATATATATATATATATATATAATTTTATTTATATATTTGTATCAATATATAGCCATACATGGTCACTGCATTAATGTATTTGTATGGTCATTTGTATTATGTAATTTATAACATTATATTTAGCAGTATATTTCAAAATATTTTTGTTTCTGGGGTTTCAAGGGTTGTTCCTGTAACTGATTCCTACATATTTCTTTCTTTCTTTTCCTTTAAAATCAAGATGCAATAATAATTTACTAGTAACAGGATGTCCCACTCATATTCCCACTAATTTTATATTGACAGATTTTCCCAAACCAACTCTGACTGTTGAGCCACAGAGTTCAGTGTTCACTGGAGACTCAGTTACTCTGAGATGTGAGATGATTCAGTCACACAATGGATGGGTGTTTCTCTGGAGAAAAGACTCAAACAGTGAATCTACTGAAACTGCAAATAAAACAATGAATCCTGTGAAAGTCTCTGATGGAGGAGAGTACAGGTGCAGAGCACGAAGAGAAAGATATTACACAGATTACAGTAAACCAGTAATAGTGACAATATACGGCAAGTAGTTTTACTCACTTAATGCACATATAATTTAATAAAACACTAAATTAGTGCAATAACAGCTATTGAGAACAAAATTTCAGTCTAATCTGAATTAGCATGTTTTACAATCAAGTAACTGTGTTCATACAACAGAAACATCATATTATTTTTGTACAGAAAGACAAAAACTCAAAGTGACCATTAAACCTGCTCAACATGTATTCAGAGGAGACACAGTCACTCTCAGATGTGACATATATGGTGAAGGAGTCACTAGCTGGAGCTACAGCTGGTATAAAGAAGGTTCAACCAGGATTGTCAGTAAACTACAGGAACACACATTCAGTTCTGTTACTGTGTCTGACGCAGGTAAATACTCCTGTAAAGGATCAGAGACAGAAGGATCACGCTGGTCACAAATGAGTGATGCAGTTACACTGACAGTATCAGGTGAGTTTGATCATCTCTTCATACACACAAACACATGTTCAATGTGTTTTTAATGAGTGATTTCTCTTTCAGATCCCAGTGCAGTTTTAAGTGTTTCTTCACAGAAGTGGCTGACTGAAGGAGATCCAGTGACTCTGATCTGTGAGGTTTACAGTTTCTCTACAGGCTGGACATTCAGCTGGTTCACTTTAACTGTCTCATCAAGTAAATTATAATGTGCTTCATGTCATAACATCTGAATAAGCTGATTTTATTCACATCCACAATACCATTTTATAATGAATAAATTCTCTGTTTTTTAAGATAACAGCCGTCATTATAATCTGCTCTCAGACAGCAGCAGAGGAGCAGGAGGAAACTACACTGTCAGTTCTGCTGCTCTAAATCACACAGGAGTTTATTCGTGCAGAGCAGAGAGAGAGAAACCAGTCTATAAAACACAGTACAGCAACACACAGCTGCTGTGGGTCACTGGTGTGTTCAAACAGAACTTAAACTATTGGTTCATATTTAATAAAGAGAGTTTCTGTCTCAAATCTGAAACTCTACAGCTCTAATTGTCGTCTCAGGTGTTTCTCCTCCAATCTCTCTGATCGTCAGTCCCAGCAGAACTCAACACTTCACATCTGTCTCTCTCTCTCTGAGCTGTGAGGACCAGAGTAACTCTACTGGATGGAGAGTGAGAAGATACACAGATGATGGACGGCTGGAAGATTGTTCATCATTACGTCGAGGATCACAAACAGGATCTACATGTACAATCAGCTCCACCATCACATCACACACTGGAGTGTACTGGTGTGAGTCTGAATCTGGAGAGAAACATCATCCTGTTAATATCACTGTACACTGTGAGTCTGTGTTTTGTTTTTTTTTTTTCCTTTTAATAATTATAATGCAGTAAGTGCATGTTTGCTGTTTCTGTAGCTGGTGTGATTCTGGAGAGTCCTGTTCATCCTGTGACTGAAGGAGATCATCTGACTCTACACTGTTTATATCAATACACAACCTCACCAAACCTCAGAGCTGATTTCTATAAAGATGGATCACTCATCCAGAATCAAACTACAGAGATGAGCATCACTACTGTCTCAAAGTCACATGAGGGTTTCTACTACTGCAAACACCCAGAGAGAGGAGAGTCACCCAAGAGCTGGATCTCAGTCAGAGGTGAGAATAAGAACTAGAAACACTACAGAAATGTTTCTGTACACTTTACAGCACTAATCTAAATGTAGAAATATATCTCAGCTTCCACAGACTCAAGATCTGATGGTCTCAAACCCATAATAACTGGAGTGACTGCAGGACTGACTGTCACAGTTTTGATCATTGTCTTCTTGATCCTGCTGTGGCGCTACAGAAACAACAAAGGTTTAATTAATTTTCCATGACATTTTTACAAACACTGGCTTTGTTTCTAAACTTTGTGATCTCCTATCCCACAACAACCTAGGATGGTTTCTGGTCTTAACTAGTCTCCCAACCTGGTAAAGCTGTTATGTCAGCTGACAAGGTGTCTGGTCAGTTTTCAGATGCACTCATCAGATGTTGTGTTTGTGTAGGTGGAAGATCTCAGTCTCCCTCTACTGTCAGTCAACAACAGAACAACAGTCAGACATCAGACCAGAAACAGAGTGAACCCGGATACAACACACTGCAGTCTGGTCAGTCTTTACTCATTACCCATAAATAATATTAAATATTCACAAATCTTAACAAGCTGAGATGGAAGACACTTATGGATAACTTTTATTAACAGAATGGATGTGACAACTAAATAATTTTTTTCACTCTTCTAAAGTTTAACATGGTATTTGTGTGTTTGACATATAGGATATTAATTAATGTATTATTTAATCACAGGAACTGCTCATATTTATGACTCTGTTTATGTAGCTGTTAATAAAGACATAAGAACAGGTAAATTACATAATTTAAATGTATTTTATGTCATTATGATAAGAAGTTTCATTGTAAAGAAAGTGGAAATCAATTCATCTTCTTCTTCTTTCATTTTTTCTTTTCTTTTTTTTTGGGGTTAATGATGTGTCTTTTTTCTTTTCTCTATTGCTCATTGTAGACAGTTTAAGTGAATATACTGAACTCATCTATGCTGAGATTGAATTGAAATCGACAAAGAAACAGAAGAAAAAGAAAGAAAACAAAGGTAAACTCAAAAAAAGTCTCTGATCTTATGATTTTATGATCAAAATAGTAGCAAAAATTAACACAGTATTTTCCTAAAACTCTGTTTTCAATTTAAAATATAATATATATGTACAGATTCTATAAATATATTGATATTATGACAGTAGGACATACAGTAGGTGCTAATGATATTAACTGTGGTCATCTTTTAGAGAATAAAACTGAGAGTCCTGACTGCATTTACTCTAATCTCACACTGAAAACAGATCAAGGTGAGTCAAAATATAAACATCAATCACAATTCACAAGAAAACTGCATCTACAAGTCTTAATCATGAATTGAAGAATAAACTGACATACTGTATAGAAAAATCAAATGTGCATTTTGAATTATTTTCTGTATTTTCAGGTGCTGGATATAGTGAAGTGACATATGCTCAGGTGAAATATATATTTAAAAAAAGCCAAGAGGAGAAACTTTCAATCCCAGGATACTGATGAGTTTCAATCATCATCAATCATTTATAATCTTTGTGATATTGAGCGTGTGATGGCAATAGATTCACCAGTACTTGATATTAGTGATTCAAACCATCATGTGATTCAGAAAGTTTGCATGATAATATTTGATTATGCATTGGAGAAAAATAAAAAGTTTAGTATTGCAGTGTGTATTGATTTAGTGTTGATATTAGTAAAGGCAGTAGATTATTATTTGAAAAGTAAGAGAACAGACTATTAAATGTAAGGCTGTTTCTGTTCTGATGTTTTGAGTAAGTGAACAATTTTCCTTTTCCTGGAAAAAGAAATATTAAGGAATTTTAAAATTGTGATTACCAGGTCTGGAAAAGTTGTCTTTTAAAAGATGTATATAGTGAAAATATATTTTACATTTTTATTTGGAAAATATATATTTAGCTATATATTTATGTCCAGCTGTGAAATATGTTATTGGACAGAAAGCCTTACCTCTTTGAATATGCAGTCTTTAATAAAAAAAAAACTTATAATAATAATAATAATAAAAATTATTATTATTATTATTATTATTATTATTAATTTAATTAATTCATTTTTTTGAAAGAAATTAATACTGTTGTTCAGCAAGGAAGCATTAAATTAAACAAACGTGGCACTTGTAATGTTTCAAATAAACACTATCAAATTTTTTAATGGTTATCAGCTGTTTTTATTATTATTATTATTTTTTTTTTTTTTTTTAGTATTATTATTATTTGTTCACTGTTCAAAAAAAAAAAAAAAACAACTGACCGAATTTGGAACTTAAACAGATTTAAACTAACAAATGTTTTTCAAAAAATATAATAATAATAATAATAATAATAATAAACTGTATTGTTTATTATACTGAGAATATTAATGTACTAAAATATTTGTGCAATGTTTTGCTTTGAAAACTCAAATACAGAAAGAAACAATAATGGTCTACTCAGTTACTGGCTCATTTGTTTAAACCTGATTATTGTCATGTTATCATGAAGGATGTCAGTGATTACAGTCTGCAGATTTTACAACTTTGAGAAGTTGGATAATATTAGTGTTACGGTCATCATCTCATTCCCCTTTAATAAAAATTGCTGATATATACAAAAATGTTGTTAGTGCCCTGAGCATCAAGTTCATGATTTCTTATCCTGTGGTTCCCTGTAGTGGGCAGCATTAGTGTTGAAGTCCATTGGCCATTCTGAGTTGCCAAAAACGTCTCATCTCCTCCTGAACCACTCAACTGATTCACATGATATTTTGTGTCATAGACACTAATGACAGAAACATTATTTAGCCAACTGACTGTGTAATAATGGCTCAATACACTTGTCAAACTATATCTTCTAAACTATTGGATGAATCCAAGTTATTTTGATACATTTTGGTCTTCAGGCTGTCTAGATGATGATTATGAAATTTGGGGCTAATTGGACAAATGCTCCAGGAGGAGTTTAAAAGTGGTAAGTTAATCAAAAAGCTCAAAATGGCAGAATAATTTATTCATGGGAAAGATCAGATGAAAAAAGGTTAGAAATAATGCACCATATCAACGTCAGTGGCAATTTCTACTTTATGATGAATTTAAAGTCTACTAGTGTTATAATGATATGTACAAAAGAGCACAAAGACAGTGTTGTACATTCAGATCTGAGTGCTACACTTCCTTTATATGATACAGAGCATATGTCAGTACTGAACAATGTCAGTATTTTTGAACTTTAAAGCATCATCTGGAGTATTTCACTCTGAGACATTTCTTCATGTGCACATACTTTCCATGTACAGTTCAGGTTAATGTTTTGTTCTATGTAATGTTATTACACAAAAATATTTTCAAGATAAATGCCTTTAAAATCAACAGTATCATGACCAGTATGATGTCACTTGTTGGAAACCCATAAAGCGAAGACCATGAGACTCTTGGGTATCTTCAGCAGGGGTCTTTATTGAGAACACGCTGCGTGGTGCTGCAGTCATCAAAAGTCTAACTAAGGCACATTTAGGGGGCAGTCCCCAGAAATGGAGACAAAGCACCTGGGTGACGACCCCAAACAAAGCATGCAAATGAAGTATTCAGGTATAGCAAAGTACCCCATTTACACCAGTCCTAATCCAATCATCATAACTACTCAAAGACTGGGGCAAAGGCACCAAAAGCCATTACAAACAAAAGGTGGGAATCTCAGTAATCTGGCTCATTTGACTTACAATAAGAGAACAGGAACTGGCAGAAACCTCTTGCTACAAACTATGTTTGAGAGAATCATTTGTCTGATTTCATCATATTTACCTTAAATGCTAAATACAATATATTTCACCTTAGTTTTTCATGTGATGCTATGTCAGAACATAGGATCAGCATATTTTAAACAGATCCTTAAATTTGTAATCCCACACACGATTCATTTTTTCATGAATTACATTAACTATAAATAGTCATAATATACAATTGAATCTCAGAAAAAAAAAGAAAATCAGAACATATTTAATGCCAAAAACAATACAAAGCATCAGGAAAAGGAACAATAATAACATGCACATTTCATTAACACAAAATATATCATTATTATTAATTAAATGCAAAAATAAGGATGCAAAAATGTAATCAGTTGTCACAAAAAAGTTGCTAAATACAAAATGTATTTAAGAAATAAAAAGTTCTAAAATGTTTCATTATCTTTATACAATTTTTTTTTTTTTTTTCCATTTTGTTTCTTGAATTTGGGGAGAAATATGTCCTGAACATGTTTTGTGAGGTGCATCTACACATTGTTCTTGATAAAATCAGGTCTTCTTTCCAATATTTTTCAGCGTCTTTTGCATAGACAAGAGGATCACAATCCATGAGTGTCTGATCTGTTCCTGTATGTGGTTTATTTGCTGTGTTTGAGTCAGTCTCTCCAGGGCGTCTGGTTCTGTCTGCTGCTGCATCCTCATCTGCTGATTAATGATAACTTGAATATCATCCTGCATATGAATAGTTTAAAACATTATAATATTTTTTAAATCTACTTTAACATATCGGTGTACAAAACTAGGGTACAAAATATATCAGTATACATGCTTTCCTCTGCACAATGTTATTTTTGTTTGGGTTAAAAAAAAAAAACAAACAAAAAAAAATAAAAAAAATAAACCACACTAAACATAAACTAAAAATGACAAGAAACTAAAACTTTAAATTTAATACTGAAAATCTGAAAATTAAAACTAAAAAAAAAAGTTTAAGACTATATGTTCCTGCGACTCTTTCTTTGGAACATATATATTTACGTACATGTTCCAAAGAAATAAACCTCATAAAACTGATAATGTATTTACTTTCTCATAAACTTTTATTGAATTATAATACCAAGTAAATGGTCAATATTTACTTAGTGATGGCATCATCACAGTCCTTTGCCTGCTGAACCACTTCCTCTTTCACAAGTCTCTCATCTCGCAGCTTGTATTTTCTGCTATAAGACGCTTATTCTGAGAGAAAGGCCAGAAATTATGATTCATGTTAGAAATGATTTTGCAGTGGTTTCTAATGTTGATAATGATGACATTAATATAACACGTAACATGCTAAAAGCAAAGGTCACACATTAATGCTCAGCATTTGTATTGTATTTTGTTTGGAAATCTAATTTTGAGCATTTATTCATAATTCATTGCATCTTTACAGAGCCATCTCTAAGTCATCCTGTATCTAGTCATTGGAGTCTTTGAGGACTATATTGGATCGCTTGAGGACTATATTCAAGAGTATTTGGACATTGCACATTTTTCTGATCTGGCGGACTGTGTTTTGATCGACTTTTTCTGTGAGGGCATTAATCAGCCGCTTAAGTCTAAACTTATTTGTGAGGGTCCCTGTTCATCATTTGTTCAATTTATGGACTATGCTTTGTTGTCTGTGGGCTCACTGTTTACCGTGGGTGTCGCGGAGGGGGAACATGACACCAATTATAAACTCAAGGCCCATTCTGAGCTGACCAAAGAGGCTATCTGCAAACTCTTGTCCTGTCCTGAGCCTATTTACAGTCATGTGAAAAAGTTAGGACACCCTATTGAATTTCATGGTTTTCTATATCAGGACATAATAAAAAATTATCTGGTCCTTGGCAGGTCTTAAAATTTGGAAAATAAATCCTCAGATAAACATCACCACATTACATATCACACTGTGTCATTATTTATTTAAGAAAAATACAGCCAAGAGGGAAAGGCCATGTTTGACAAAGTTAGGACACCCTATGAGTCAATTGCCTGTAGCAGCAATAACTTGAAGCATTCATTTTCTGTGACTTTATCAGTCTCTCACATCGTTCTGGAGGAATTTGGACCACTCTTCTTTTCAACGTTGCTCCAGTTTATTGAGGTTTGTGGGCATTTGCTGATGCACAGCTCTCACCACAGCATTTGAGTCAGGATGAGCTCTGGACTTGGACTGGGCTATTGCAACACCTTGATTCTTTTCTTTTCAGCCAATCTGTTGTAGATTTGCTGGTGTGCTTGGGATCATTGTCCTGTTGCAAGACCCAATTTTGGCCCAACATTAGATGTCAGACAAATGCCTTCGCATTTGACTCTAGAATACTTTGATATACCGAGGAGTTCATGGCCAACTCAAAGACTGTGAGGTGCCCAGGACCTGTGGCTACAAAACAAGCCCAAAATGATCAGCCCTCCTCCAGCATGCTTGTCTTTTGGTATGAGGTGTTTGTGCTGATATGCTCTTTAGGTTTTCACCAAACTTGGCGCTGTGCATTATGGCCAAACATCTCCACTTTGGTCTTGTCTGTTCAAAGGACATTATTCTAGAAGATTTGTGTTTTGTTCAGATGTAACTTTGCAGACCTTAACTGTGCTGCATTGTTTTTTTTTTTTTTATATATATATAGAAGATGCTTTCTTCTGCCAAGCCTTCCAAACATGCCATTTTTGTCCCATATTTTTCTAATGGTATTGTCATGAACTTTATCATTTAACATGTTAACATGTTGTAGTTCTTGGGTTGTCTGCCATTTCTCTGAGCTTTACACAGTCTGATCTTGGGGTGAATTTTCTGGGACGTCCACTCCTGGAAGGAGAGGTGTCTGTTTTAAATGTCTTCCACTTGTGAATAAACTTCAAATTGTTTGGAAATGACTGTATTACTCTTCTCAGATTGATGGCAGCAACAATTGCTTCTCTAAGATGATTGCTGATGTCTTACCTCCTTGGCATTGTGTTAACACACACCTGAAGGCTCCAGACCAGCAAACTGCCAAAGCTTTTGCGTTTATAGAAGCGCTCAGACTTGCTGATGATCAGTTAATCAAAGGTATTTAATTATCAGTGCTTGACTGTTATTTACCCTCTTAATTCCAGTGTTAACAGTAAGGGCGTCCTAACTTTGTCACACATGGCTTTTCCATTTTGGCTTTATTTTTGTTGAATGACACGGTGCAATTTGTCATGCGTTGTTGTTCATCTGAGGTTTTATTTTTCGAAATTTTAAGAGCGGAAAAAAGGACCAGTTTTGTTTTAATGATGTCCTGATTCAGAAAACCATGGAATTCAGTAGGGTGTCCTAACTTTTTCACATGACTGTATGTACTGTCTGCCTGTTCAGTGCCCACAGAGACTGCTAATAAGCCCACTGCATTCCCTGCCTCTGTCCTTCCTGCTCTGTCTGCTCCACCCTGGAGACCTCCTGCTTTGCAGCTATGCAGATGGATCTGCCTGCTTCACTTCTCTGTCATTCTGTAACAAAAAGTTATATTAAATAAGTTAAGTAAATACTTATGTAAGTAATTTTGAATAAATATATTCCAGTTAAATATTTAAAATATTTGTACTGAAAGTGTACAGAGGAAAATGTTACAGCAAGTTGTTTAGAAACAAACAAACACTCTTAAACTATAGGTACATTTCATTAAGTTTCATTAAGTATTTCACTTAATTCGTATTTTACATCAACAAAAGATTTATAATGGTAAAAATACAAGTAGCTCATTAGGATAAAATTCATTTTCTTGTAGGACATTATATTTGCAGGATATTTCCATATATTTTTGTTTCATACGGGTTGTTCCTGTAATCGATTCACTGTTAAAAAATCGCTGTAAAAAGACGGCCAAATTTCGACAGTAACATGCTGTTTTCCATTAAAACAGTGCATTCTGGGTATTATTTGTCATTTTCGAAAAAGTAGCCTGCTGCTATGTATTGTGAATTAACAGCGTTCGAGACTGTGTTTCAAATCAAACCCTACACCCTCATTCACTATTCCCTATAGACCATTTCAACAGCAATGCAGCGGATTAAGGAAGTGACGTCTTTGTTCCTTGGACGTTTCTGGTTAGTGATCGAGCGCATTCAAAACAATGGCAGGAGGCGCTTGATCCACAGTGGGATTGTGATAATTCATTTAATCCTGTTGTTTAAAATGTCCACATTAAAATTATATCCTTCTCGTTTGGTGGTTGAGTGCTCCCTCTGGTTCGGAACTAACATTCGGAAACGTGTTTAACGTTTGGTTTCCGTGAAACGCGCCTGGGTTGCGGCAGTAAAGGATAGAAGGCTGGATAACAACTAGCAGCTCTAGTATATACAGCGCACATTTCGATTCATGCAAGTAAATGTTTTTATTTCATTTTTTTTTTTTTTTTTGTATTTCTTTATGTTAACTCTTCAAGTATGATGCAGCATAATTTAAGATAGCATTTTGTCATTGTTGCACCTAGCATTTTGATTCGTGTGTAGTGAAAAGGGGGCACGTTTTTATTTCCATTTTATGTGGGCTACAATTAAGTACGAGATTACATTAGTCGTCTAGCTATTTTGTCAGCTGACAAATGCAGTGGGTAACATGTTATAAAAATGTATACTGTAAACATTTTTCATAATAAGCTTGGGTAATGTTAATTCCGATACTGATGTATTAAACAATAATACTATTATTTTTAAATACTGTGCATTAAATTAAATAATTGTTTTTCTACTTTTGTCCTTAGGAAAGCCATCATTTTTAATGTAAGACACCTAAGACCACCTGCTACAGGGAGATAGGAAGGACAGCTGATCGTGCTGCAGTGCCAAACCACATAAGACCATATGAACTTGAGGATGAAATGCAATGCAGTACTTCAAGCTGTTTGTTGTCGTTGCTGTGTTTGTTGTTTCAGTTGTTGAAGCGTTTTATGTTCATACAAATAGTTACACATATTAATATATTTGCTGGAAATAAAAACATTTGAAAGTGCTTGGATGTTTTTTGTTTGTATACAGTACTGGTCAAAAGTTTGGACACATTACTTTTTTAAATGTTTTTGAAAGAAGTCTCTTATGTTCATCAAGTCTGCATTTATTTGAGCGAAGTAATGGATTTTTATATATAATATACTTAATATTTGTAACTAATCCAGGTTAGGCAAAACACGGTAGCCAGCATTGCATTCGTCTTTGTTTATTTGTGACCATGTGATGACTCAAAAACAAAAGTTATAAACAAAACCGCTCTAAAGAAAAAATAAGCAGACATATACTAAACCACGTTTTTTTCAATGTACAGAGGTTTAAGGGAGTATTTTGTGAATTTGTTGCAAAACGAAAAAAAATTGCAACGTAATGCAACGTAATTTAACAGTAATAAACTGTAATTAATTTATGGCAAAACACTGTAGAAAAACAGTAACATGCTGGAAACCAGAGCTGCCAGTAGATTACCCTTAATTCAAGAAAAAAAAAACATTAATATACTGTAAAACATAACAGTCAGATTTACACAAAAAGTTATTTTCACTAAAATATTAGTGAATGTTTACAGAAAAACAATTATGCAAAGTCATTAACTGGTAAGGAGAGTAAATATTTAACTGTCTTATTGATGTGTTTTTGTACAAGAGAGATCTGTCAGTTTAATTTAGATTTGTGAGTCACCACTGTACTGTAGAGTAGAGCCTGTGCTTCAGGAAATGATGAGCCTCAAACACTGATGTTTTGCTGCTTTATTTAAAGACAGTAATTGTGGAGTTGCTGATATAGTGACAGTCTCTTTACTAAGCACTTTATTACATACATTTGTGCTGTTAGTTAATGATAATCTGCAAAGATTTGAGTAAAAGTTGGTTGCTTCTTTATTACATTTAAGTGTTTGTGCGTTTATATTAAGAAATATATCTTCTTACTGGACTCAAATGAAACAAGTTCACTGTATTAACCATATAAACAATAGTTTTTTAAAACTCAAATGGTTTGAAGCAATCGGTTTCCAAAATAAAATGAGTTACCACATGGTATAATAATGGTAACATACTGTAAAAATGAAGAGCTGTAAATTAACGGTAGAGAGCTGTAAATTAACAGTACAATGCTGGCAACCACAGCGGCCAGTAGATTACCGTTATTTTACAGTGCAATTTTTTACTGTGTTCTTAGTTATTTATTTCTTACTTTTCCTTTAAAATCAAGATGCGAATAATGGTTTACTAGAAAGAGGATGACATCTGCTTAAAGGGGTCATCGGATGCCCATTTCCCACAAGTTGATATGATTCTTTAGAGTCTTAATGAAAAATCTCTAATATACTTTGATTAAAAATTCTCAATGGTTTTGTAAAACAACACCCTTTTACCATGTCAAAATCAGCTCTGCAAAAATCATCTCATTCTAAGGGGTTGTTCCTTTAAATGCAAATGAGCTCTGCTCGCCCTGCCCCTCTCTTCTCTCTGTGGAAAGACGGTCTTGTTTACATTAGCTGCATGTAGCTGCGTTTAGCCGCTAAACTTCCTAACTACCACGTTATAAGGAAAGGCGATCGCAAAGATTCATAAAAAACCCTTATACTCACTTTTGCTGTAAGTGAAGCTGGATCATGAATGATTCGCGTGAACAGAGGCGGATATATGTAGATCGGGAGGTGCATTCCATTCACAAACAAACGTAATCCACTGCATCTTCAGCGGCTCAGATGTCGGGAGTAAATGACGACCACTATATTCATTATTACATCCAGCAACACAACACCTCAATCTGAGATATTCTTGTCTAACTTACATCTCTGCTCCAGCATTGAAACAAAGAGGGCAGACTGTGACAGCTGATTCGAGGTAAATCGCTCATGTCAATCAACTTTCGTGGGAGCGGCATCTGTGGGTGTGACGGCACACCGATAGGCATCTGAGAACGGCTCGATTTGAAAAAGGGGATATTATTTTTACAGATTAATTAAGAACCACTGCATGGATTTTTATCATTATAGGGTAGATTTGTACATACACTGCCAACACACATTAATGTTCAAACAACATGAAAAAGTGAACTTAGCATCCGATGACCCCTTTAAAAACTTCAATAACTCATAATCCCACTAACTTTATATTAACAGGTTTTCCCACACCAACTCTGACTGTTGAGCCACAGAGTTCAGTGTTCACTGGAGACTCAGTTACTCTGAGATATGAGCTGATTCACTCACACAATGGATGGGTGTTTCTCTGGACAAAAGACTCAAACCGTGAATTTACTGAAACTGCAACTAAAACAATCAATCCTGTGAAAGTCTCTTATGGAGGAAAGTACAGGTGCAGAGCACAAAAAAGAGGATATTACACTGATTACCAGTAATAGTGACAATATACGGCAAGTATTTCCCTTTTCTCTGAGAACACAGTGATAATGATTTAGCAAAATACTGATTAAGTGACTATAATCAAACAACACATCAGTCTAACTTTTTGGTGTGTGTTTTACAATTAAGTGTTCATTCAGTATAAATTACATTTTTATTACATACATTTTATTTTTATTTATTACATAATTTATTACATTATTTTCATTGTGAATTGTTTTCATTGTACAGAAAGACCAAAACCCAAAGTGACCATTAAACCTGCTCAATGTGCATTCAGAGGAGACACAGTCACTCTCAGATGTGACATATATGGTGAAGGAGTCACTAACTGGAGCTACAGCTGGTATAAAGAAGGTTCAACCAGGATTGTCAGTAAACTACAGGAACACACATTCAGTTCTGTTACTAAATCTAATGCAGGTAAATACACCTGTAAAGGATCAGAGACAGAAGGATCACGCTGGTCACAAATGAGTGATGCAGTTACACTGACAGTATCAGGTGAGTTTGATCATCTCTTCATAAACACACAAACACATGTTTAGCATGTTATTAATGAGTGATTTCTCAATTTTAGATCCCAAAGCAGTTTTAAGTGTTTCTTCACAGAAGTGGTTGACTGAAGGAGATCCAGTGACTCTGATCTGTGAGGTTTACAGTTTTTCTACAGGCTGGACATTCAGCTGGTTCACTTTAACTGTCTCATCAAGTAAATTATAATGTGCTTAAAGGAGAAGTTCACTACCAGAACAAAAATGTACAGATAATGTACTCACCCCCTTGTCATTCAAGATGTTCATGTCTTTCTTTCTTCAGTCGTAAAGAAATTGTTTTCTGAGGAAAAAAAAATAATAATCTGCCAATATTTTTTTGTAAAATAAGTTAATTACCAATTTTGTTTAAATGAAGGATTGCAGAAATGAATACACCCTAGATTTCATTCAGCAAATGTATAATATTCTAGTACTTAGTATGTCCTCCAGAACTTTAAGACACTGCTCTGACCCTTCTTGGCACTGAGTGTACAAGTTCATGACAAAATGCCACATCTGTCCTGTTTAACTCCTGGAGGACAACCTTCTTAAATGCCCTGGTCCTTAATGGGGAGTTTTTCTCAGCTCGTCTCTACAGAATCCCCCACAACTGCTCAAGAGGGTTAAGATTGAGTGAAATACATGTCCACAGAAGGACATTTTCACCTTGGTAGAATGAATATCTTCAGTGTCATTTTGAAAAAATGCCCAACAATGCAGGGAATGAGGAGAGAGTATCATCTATTTAAGTTTTTCTTTTTCTTTTTCTTTTTTTTGTATTACAGCACACAGTCCCAGCCAACATGTATATGTGGGCCCCACATGGTTTCTGCTGGGTCTACATGGGTACCAAGTGGGCATGGTCCCAAAATAGGCATCTTATCTGCAGCCCACTTGGGTCAACTAAGTAGGTCCCACATGGGCAAAAACAGATGGGCTCCCTATGTGGGACCTAGTTGGGTCACAAATGGGAAATGAGTGCTTGGGCTCGAAATGGGCAACACAAATGGGGCCCATATGGGTTTAACAAATGGGTTAGACATGGGCAAACACAATTAATCCCATATAGGCTGCCTACACTGGCCCAAGGTAGTACCCACATAGGCCACCTCTATATGGGCTCAGAATGGGGAAACACATATGGGGCCCTCTTGGTCAAACCATATGGGTCAAATATGGGCAGACACAAACAATCCCATATAGGCTGCCTACACTGGCCCAAGGCGGGACCCACAAAGGCTACCTCTATATGGGTTCAGAATGGGGAAACCCATATGGGGCCCTCTTGGTCAAACCATATGGGTAAAAAATGGGCAGACACAATCAGTCCCATATAGGCTTCCTACATGGGCCCAAGGTAGTACCCACAAAGGCTACCTCTATATGGGTTCTGAAAGGGGAAACACATATGGGGCCCTCATGGTCAAACCATATGGGTAAAAAATGGGCAAACACAATCAGTCTCATATAGGCTGCCTACATGGGCCCAAGGTAGAACCCAAAAAGGCTACCTCTATATGGGTTCTGAACGGGGAAACACATATGGGGCCCTCTTGCTCAAACCATATGGGTAAAACATGGGCAAACACAATCAGTCCCATATAGGCTGCCTGCATGGGCCCAAGGTAGTACCCACAAAGGCTACCTCTATATGGGTTCTGAATGGGGAAACACATATGGGGCCCTCTTGGTCAAACCATATGGGTAAAAAATGGGCAGACACAATCAGTCCCATATAGGCTGCCTACATGGGCCCAAGGTAGTACCCACAAAGGCTGCCTCTATATGGGTTCTGAATGGGGAAACCCATATGGGGCCCTCTTGGTCAAACCATATGGGTAAAAAATGGGCAGACACAATCAGTCCCATATAGGCTGCCTACATGGGCCCAAGGTAGTACCCACAAAGGCTACCTCTATATGGGTTCTAAATGGGGAAACACATATGGGGCCCTCTTGCTCAAACCATATGGGTAAAACATGGGCAAACACAATCAGTCCCATATAGGCTGCCTGCATGGGCCCAAGGTAGTACCCACAAAGGCTACCTCTATATGGGTTCTGAATGGGGAAACACATATGGGGCCCTCTTGGTCAAACCATATGGGTAAAAAATGGGCAGACACAATCAGTCCCATATAGGCTTCCTTCATGGGCCCAAGGTAGTACCCACAAAGGCTACCTCTATATGGGTTCTGAATGGGGAAACACATATGGGGCCCTCTTGGTCAAACCATATGGGTAAAAAATGGGCAAACACAATCAGTCTCATATAGGCTGCCTACATGGCCCAAGGTAGTACCCCATAAGCTACCTCTATATGGGTTCTGAATGGGGAAACACATATGGGCCCTCTTGGTCAAACCATATGGGTAAAACATGGGCAAACACAATCAGTCTCATATAGGCTGCCTACATGGGCCCAAGGTAGTACCCACATAAGCTACCTCTATATGGGTTCTAAATGGGGAAACACATATGGGGCCCTCTTGGTCAAACCATATGGGTAAAAAATGGGCAGACACAATCAGTCCCATATAGGCTGCCTACATGGGCCCTAAGGGTACCCACAAAGGCTACCTCTATATGGGTTCAGAATGGGGAAACACATATGGGGCCCTCGTGGTCAAACCATATGGGTAGAACATGGGTAAACACAATCAATTCCATATGGGCTGCCTACATGGGCCCAAGGTAGTACCCACATAAGTAATCTTTGCATGGGTTCTGAACAGGGAAAGACGTGTAGGGCCCTCTTGCCAAACTATATGGGTCAGACATGGGCATACACAATCAGTCCTTTATAGGTTGGCTACATGGGCTCAAGGTAGTATCCACATGGGTAATCACTGTATGGGTTGTGAATGGGGAAATACATATGGGGTAGTGATGGGTAATTCGTGAATGATCTCTTTATTGCGTCTGTTATATGACAAATGAATGAAAGACCCTGAAGGTAAAGCAATTATTTATGTTCCCTACAAATTATGTCTGGGTGCATTATAATGATTTCCTAATTTAGAATATGATCAAGATTGCATAGGTAGGTGTTTTCAGAGAATTTGATTGGTAAAAGTTCAATTTTTAACGCCACTTAAATGATTGAAATGACTTCAGTGAAGATCCATTCATTTTGATGAATGACATCAAACAAGAGAGTCAGTAAAATGACTCAAACTTCCCATCACTAATATGTGGTAGGGTGACCAAACGTGCCACTTTCTGGGGACATAATCTGCACAGGATTTCTATATTGCTTAAATTAACCAGGTTGGTTGCTTGTGCTGCGGCAATGGATCATTGCATGACAACAAAGTACCGCGAGAATGATTCGAAAGGATGGAGCGTCTGCTCTGCATAGCTCTTGCGGTACTTTGATGTCATACAATAATCAATCAGCACAGTGAAAACAACAAACACCTGGTTATTTTAGGTAATTTAGAAATTATGTGCTGAACGTGTCCCCAGGTAGTGCCATGTCTGGTCATCCAAATAGGGGACCCTCTTGGGTAAGACATAAGCATTCTGGGTAAGACATGAGCAAACATAATCAGTCCCATATAGGCTGACTGCATGGGCCCTAGGTAGAACACATATAGGTACTAGGTGCAGAGTGGGCAGTGGCTTTTCTTTGGGATCTATGTGGCTACAGTATTGACCTTACTCACCATCTTTAAAATATTGTCTTTGAACTTCCATTTGTGCGGTAGCTCTGTATATTTCTATGGCATTTCTGTCTAAGTAATTTAGCTGGTAAAGTGGATTTATGTATTGTAGAGTTAACAAAAGTTATTGTAAACACTGTAATGTTTAAAGCAAATGTCTTAACAAATGTCAGTAGACAGACAGAAGAAAGACAGAATGGACATTTATGTTTCTGATGGGAAAAATCCAATGTATATCCAGAAATCGTATTTGCAGCATATGATACAGGGGTTCAGAATAAAGTGCTGTTTCATTCAGTTAGCATATTGTGTTTTGTGTTCAGTTTTCTTTTTGGACCAACAGTACAGACTTTTCTTTTCAGTCTAATTGGCACATGACCGACCTTCAAAGTTGAAATATGATTGAAAAGTCAGCTGCTGTTTTAACATTGACACAAATTGGTAATGTATAATGCTAAATCATTTAAATTAGTTTTTAACAAAAAAATCTTAAAAAAAAAAAATAATAATAATAAAAAAAATAACAGATCTGTATGTTGAATAAATGTCATGTCTTTAACAAGAAATAGATGCCTTTTGAATGATTATGATTATTAAAATTGTATTTATTAGCATTTTACGATATTTTGATCAAAACACCTCTTCAAAATCCAAATGTATATGTACAATTTTAATTATTAGCATTAGTAACAATAATTATAATAGATACAGTTTTAATCTCAAAAGAGCAGTGAGATTCTGTGTGGACTTTTACATATTACTATTACATTTTTATTTATACACTGTCATGAAAACACTGTTTGACCAATTAATCAAATAATACAGCAAAAAAAATAAAAATAAATAAAAATAAAATAAAACTAAATACACACACGTTTGTTAAAAAAAAGACGAAAAAAAAAAAAAGCTTATTTTCCGTTACCACTCTGAAATTTCTATTGGTTGTTTCACCTGGTTGCTTTCATCAAGATTGGTTAATCTGACTGTCATTCACGAAACTGGCCAATGACAGTTTGAAAATATACTAATCAGTTTGGTGATGTGCGTGCTACTGATCCGCAAGAATACGCGCTCGCTCAGTTCCTGATTATGTGCCTGTTAAATTCTTATTGTAAACTAATTTGAACTGTGAGATGTCAACGGAGAACAGAAGCTGGAATATGAACACAGAGGAAGGGGCAGACTGGACGTGTGAGATCCCGAAAACACATGGCGATGTCAGGTAACAAAACATTTTTCAGTCAAACCGTCATAAAGTTATGATTTGTGCCCAAAATTAATTAATGTGAGTGAGAGGAAATTAAAGGGAGAGGCTAATCGCGATTAGCGTATTAGCGCGCTGGCGATATTAGCACGTATTTCAATGTAAATTAGTGTTTGAAGTTGCTGTGTGTTTGTGTGTATTAATGTTTAGTTTAAAACTCAAACTCATGAGAAGTAAAGGAGCACTGGAATAAGTGAAGTGAGTGATTAAACTGTAATTTACACTCGAAAACACTGGAATATATAGGAGAGTTGAGAGTGTTGTATGAGAGTGTTATGTTTGTGTAGATGATCGTTTCTGAGTATATTTTTACTTCAACTCTTCAAACACTGATAACTTCTGATAAGATATTAGTTCACATTTTTAGATCAAGCACACGTTTTTCAGGAAAAACAGGCACCCAATACAGAGACTACAGTAAAATGTTAGTCAGTTTTAACCACTGTTTCCAGACCTGAACTATGATTATAATCATTATAAGTACATTTGTAAGACATTTCCTCCACTGGTGATAGAAAATCTGAGTAACTTTTTTTCTCTTGTCTTTCTTTTTCTGAGGTGGCGCTCTGTCGATATGGATGAAATCCATGCCAGTTTTTGCACTTTGCCAGCAAAGTAGGCTGAAACAAAATGGTGGAAATGGTATAAGAAGCAAGGACAAACGGAAGTGTGGGTGTGTGAGGGAAGCAAGGAAAACGGCGGGTGTGTGAGTAGGAACAAACGAAAGTCGAGGTGAGCGGAAGGAAGTACGTGAACGATACCTGAAAGCAAGTCGAACCAGGCGTGTGGATCTCTGTTTGCACAGACCGGGTGTGTACGACGCCGAAAAACTTGGAGGAATTGGTGACGCATGATTGCCAGTTGCACGGTAAAATCCAGACTGGTTCGCCTACCACAGGTACTGCAGAATTCCGTTTTGCCATCAATTCAGCTGTTCAAGAAACCATTGGAATGTCACCTGCAGAGCTTCACATGGGGAGGAAACTACAGAGCCCTATGGACAAACTGCTGCATGGTACCAATTTAACTCCAGACTGTCCATCATACGAGACCGTCCATCATCTTGCTGAGCTCCAAACTAAAGCCATGGAATGTTGCAAAAAAGCACAAAAAAGACAACTCAGGAATTATAATAAAAACAAAAGAGGTATTACTTACCAGGAGAAAGATTGTGTGTGGATGAAAACCTTTCCTCAGTCTAGCGCTCAACACCATTTTACGGCTAAGCTAGCTAAAAAATGGAGAGGCCCTTGCCGTATTTTAAAGCAATTGGGACCACTGAATTATCGTATATCACTGGAATCAACTGGTGAAGATGTTCGCACAGTGCATGTATCCCACCTGAAGCCATGTTACCCAACTGCTGCAGAACTAGAACAGCAGGAAAGAGGAAAAGTCCTTGAAATATTGAATGAATCCTCTGATGAAGAAGAGTTCTTTGGATTTTAATTCAATTTGTACAACCATAGGTTGGCTTCTCCAGAGGGGGGGAGTGTGGCGATATGGATGAAATCCATGCCAGTTTTTGCACTATGCCGGCAAATTAGGCTGAAACAAAATGGCAGAAATGGTATACGAAGCAAGGACAAACGGAAGTGTGGGTGTGTGAGGGAAGCAAGGAAAACGGCGGGTGTGTAAGTAGGAACAAACGAAGGTCGAGGTGAGCGGAAGGAAGTACGTGAACGATACCTGAAAGCAAGTCGAACCAGGCGTGTGGATCTCTGTTTGCACAGACCGGGTGTGTACGACGCCGAAAAACTCGGAGGAATTGGTGACGCAAAAAACGTTTTTTTTTTGTTTTTTTTGTGTATGAAAAGTTTGAACGTTTAAGACTGAAGACAAGATGAATTTAAAGGGAAACTGAATTGTTTTTTTTGCTGTTGTTCATTTTTGTGACAACAAGGACTTTTTTGAGTTTCGTTTTTCTCTCCCTTCTCTTTTGGACTCTTGATCTTGTTACAGGTTGAATTGAGCAAGGGAAACCACGTGGATGTTTAATTAATGTTTGTGTTCTCATACGTGGTTATATAAATGCTGTGAAGGAAAAAAGGAAACTTTGTAAGATTTAGGTTTCCTCCATTCATTCATTTTTTTTTTTTTTTTTGCTCATGCCTGGTTCTAATAACAACCGTTTGCACCTTAAAATGGACAATTGTTGTGAATTGTGTTACTTCATTTTATGTTTTTCTGTGTGTGTTAATGTGCATATGCAGATTTGTGTATCAGTGGCTTAATCTTGAGTGGATCCAGGAATTGGAAAAAAATATAATAATAGTAATGACTCTTTTTGACTTGGTATTTTTTGCCTTGTCTGGCGCCCAACGAATTAAGAATATAACTATTTAATTGCCCTAAAATTTAACTTTGGATCTGCCACCGTTACAGCACAAAGAAAGGGAAATAGACTTGTCACCATCTTCAGTCCTTTATTTCATTCACTGGAGAACCTTCAGATGTGTCATATCAGGACAAATGCAACTGCAGGTAAAATTATATTATGGTAGATTTAATTGTGGTGTACAAATTGGCTTTTTTAAGATACAGTTGTATTTACCTTGCTGTGATATCTATGGGAAGAGTCCCTGTAAATCCTCTTTGTCTTTCTTTTGGGGATTCACATTTTTCCGATGGTATTGTTATGCATTAGGTTCATGTTTCGATAATAACTAACAGTTTCAAAGCTGACAGTTTGTTTATGTTGCCTAAATGGCTTATAATGGCAAATTTCAGTACATTTTAAATATGTTTTGTTTAAGAATGTTTAAAGGAATGGTAAAAAAAAAAAATATTCTTTTTAAGGCTCGTCGGGCCCACCCCACTACAGATTCACCAAGGATCCAGCTGATCACTGCCAATTTGGAGGAGGATTGTCTTTTATCTGCTACATTGCACTCTCACTTCTGGTATGGATTCACTGACTTTTTGTGATATGTGAGATGTTTTGATTTTACTAAATGTAGTGATTTTGCTTCTACATAATTTTCTTAAATGGAACATTCACCCCAAAATGAAAGCTCTGGCATCATTTACCCTTCATCACCCTTATGTTTTTCCAAACCTGTATGAATTTCTTTCTTCTGTTGAAGACAATTTTTTTTTTGAAGAATGTTGATAACCAAACAGTTCATAGTAGCCATTAACTTCCATAGTAGGAAAATAAAATATTATGGAAATCATTGGGGCGTGTCAACTGTCTAGTTACCAACATTTGGAACAACATTAGAGTGAATAAATGATGACAGAATTTTCATTTTTGAGTGAACTACACCTTTAATACAATGTATAGTTATGATTCTGAATTAAAAGTGTAATGTTTCTCTTCAAATATTATCATAAATAGATGGAGACACATATATTATCAGAAATTAGAGCTGCTGTAAGATTAATCATTTAAAGATCATAATCTCGATCCAAACCCCACTTAATCTTATTCGTAAATGACTAACACCGTGTCTAAAACAGAGGTGACAGTTGTCATGGCATGACAGCTAAAGTCTGTCTACACTAGATGTGACCAAGCGACCATTGAAAATCATTTAAAGGGGTCATCAGATGCAAAACTCATTTTTACAAGTTTGAACATAAATGTGTGTTGACAGTGTGTGTACACAACCACCCTATAATGATATAAATTCACCCAGTGGTATTTTTTTTAATCTTAATATGGGAAAAATCCAATGTAATCAAAGTAATATGCCTTTTTTCAAATAAGGTCATTGCAGTGATGCCAGTAACGCGTTACTTAGTAGCGTGTTACTCTAATATGACCAATTTTTCCAGTAACGACTAATCTAATGCGTTACTATTTCCATACCAGTAATCAAATTAAAGTTACTTGTCCAAGCCACTGTGCGTTACTATTTCTTAAATTTTTTTTTAAGCAAAACCTATTTGGTTTCTTCTTGCGTCTCGGGGAGTGACGTCACGTATGCGACAGGTCATATTTTCAGGACAACTCACCTACCAAGCGCCGCGGCTAGCGACACACGAACAACAATGGAGGGAGGAGAGAGATATGCGTTTTCTAGCTGGAAATATAGTCACTATTTTGAGTTTGTATCAGCCAAAGATGATAATATTAAGGTTCGTTGTACACTCTGTGGTGGCGACAAAGTGTTATCTAGCTTTAAAAACACTACGTCAAACTTGAAGAAACATTTGGAGTCGCAGCACGCCACAGTGAAACTTTCAGAGAGAGTCCCACCTGGTGGTGCGAAGCAGAGAGCTGTGACCGCTGCAGAAGGTCTTCCACCACCCAAACAACAAAAACTGGACTTCAGTACAAAACCAGTAAGTGGTGGAGAGTTAAAGAAGTTGGTCGGGCAGTATGTTGTAGAGGAAATGCTGCCCTTAAACACTGTTGACTCGCCCTCGTTTCGTGCCATAATAAAAAAGATCCCTACTACTGTTAACGCCGAGCTGCCTCACCGAACATCTTTTTCTTCTTACCTGGAGAAGGAGTATGCAGAGATGGAGAGAAATCTGAAGGCTGCACTGAATGAGATTGACTTTGTTTCAACTACCGCGGATATTTGGACCGCTAACAACAGAAGTTATATGGGTGTAACTAGTGTTGTCACGGTACCAAAATTTCAGTATTCGGTACCAATACCAGTGAAATTCCATGGTTCTCGGTACCAATTTCGGTACCAAATCAAAACACAAAAACATGAATTGAACAACACACTGTTTTTATTAATAACAAACAAAAATAATACAAAGTTTTAAATTGGAAGCTGGTATTTTAGGTTGAGGTGATGAAGCATTTGCTGGAATCCCCATTTTTCATTGTATAAACTGGCACTTGATCCATACAAGTGAATTCAGCAACAGCTCAGTTCAGTTTTCTTGCCTCAGGTGAGTTTTTGTCGTACTTCTGCTGCTGAAAAGCATCTGGAACCGTTGTCTGCTTAGTTGTTTGATTTGGTGGTTCGTGGTCTTCTTCAGCCTGCAGCTGTAAAAGGAAAATATAATATACTTCAGTAAAACAATGGGCTGAGTCTGACTAAATGCAACATTAGATTGACACCAGCTAAACACAACTTTATATATAATATAACTTTGCAGTAAATAACAAACCTCAGCTTTTATAATAAATTTAGATAAGATTACTTACATTGAGTGTATATCAAAGTTACACAGACGGAAACTGTAGTACGAAAAACACTTTACAAAAAGATTCCATTTAACATGACTTAATAAACAAGTGTTACATAGCAATTATTCTTCTTAATTTCAAAATGTATTAATTTATTTTAAATTAAAAGTTGTATCTGTTGACATTATTTTACGCACAATGAACAAACATGAACGATCAAGTGTTTGTATAAAATAACATTAACACATTAATTAATGTTCACTCACTGTAACTTGATGTTAGATAATATATTAAGTCATGTTAATGAATGGTATCTTTTACCAAACTATACAGGACTGTATTTGACTGTACTTTTATTTAATCAAACTGCGCAAACTATATTTCATAGCCTAGAACTGCTTTTCTGTTGACCGATTTTAAGGTTATAAACATTAACTGTACATTTGTACATTTGTTCTCTAACACACATATTTTAGCTACACAGGTTATTTAAAAGCCTCAGGTGTGTAAAAAATAGTACACTATCATGTCCTTTTTTTAAAAATAATTTGTAATAAACACTATAGGAACATTAAACACTTAATAAAGAAGTTTATTCTAATACTCGCGTTAGCATTAGCCGCGCTTATGCTAACTATTAACTAAGCAAATGGCGATGTTTATTTAGGGTATAATTTTTACAATAAAAGCTCTAAATATAAGGTTAGATTAAAACTTACCTGCTTGAACTTTCATTAAATCTGGGTGTCGGTCTTTGAGGTGTTTTATTAAGTTCGATGTATGTCCTCCTTTTGAGAGAAAACTTAGATGACACCGTTTGCAAATGGGTTTCTGATGATCTATGATGTTGCCCTTGTCATCAGCCGCAAACACAAAATATTTCCACACGTGGCTCCTTCCCCCTTTCTTTTCAACAGGCGGATTCAGAGCAGCCGCATCAGCAGCACCACCGGTCGCCATGTCTCTGTGCTTACGAAGAAGACGCAACTGCGAAGTGCGCACCTTTCAGGATAGCGCAGCAAGAACCGGGTTGACCGGGTGCTCGGTACCACCGGTACTTAAGAAAACCTGGTACCGTAACATTTCATTTTTTTTAGTACCGACTTGGTACCGAAGTACCGGGTCTTTTGACAACACTAGGTGTAACGCTTCACTGGATCAGTAGATCCACATTAGAGCGCCACAAGGCTGCATTAGCATGTAGGAGAATTTGCGGTCGACACACGTATGATGTCATTGGTGCAGAAATCGAAAACATTCACTCTTCTTATGGATTACTTAACAAAGTAGTTGCAACAGTGACTGATAATGGATCAAACTTTGTCAAGGCGTTTCAAGTTTATCAGCCTGTCACAGAGTCCGATGATGAGACAGGGGAGGAAGAGTCCACCCCCACAGACGATGATGTCACTTTTTTTAGATCTGTCAGAAATCCTTTCGGCTGAGATTGATGGTCAGTTGTCTCTTCCCCCGCACCACAGGTGTGCTTCGCACACCATAAACTTAATTTGCACAAGTGATGTAGATAAATATTTAACTAACAATGCAGAGAGCAAGGCTGTGTATAGGAGCAGCACAGCAAAATGCACAGCTCTTTGGACCAAATCGAGTAGATCTACACTTGCATCAGAAACAGTGGAAGAAGTCAGCAAAAGAAAGCTCCTGGTACCAACTTCCACAAGGTGGAATTCCTTTTTTGATGCTGTAAAGAGAATTGCTGAAATCCCCATGAGTGAGCTGAATACTCTGTGCACCAAGCTAGGACTTAAGTGCTTCAAAGACAAAGAGTACCAGTTCCTGCAGGAGTACTGCACGGCCATGAAGCCTCTGACTGCAGCATTAGACATTTTACAAGGTGACTGTCCTTATGGAACTTTACTACCTACACTAGAAGTTCTGATGCAGAAGACCCTGGCTGTGAAAGATCCCCTCTCCAGGATGACTGCAGGCCTTCCAGATGCTATTGTGCAGGTATGCTCCATCTTCAAGCTAGTTAATTTTTTTGCTTCATACATTTTATGAACATGGAACAGAATATTTATTATCATTGCAAAAGAATTTTAAAACCATTCAAATGTTTGTAAGTAACCTAAAACAAAATTAAATCCACAATATTGATTCCACATTAGGCATGGTTTGCAAGTAATTCAGTGACATAATAAAGGCATAAACATATCAGTTATTTTTCAGGCTATCCAGACTCGTTTTGCCAGTGTGCTGGACGACAAAGATGCCCTTCTCGCAGCTGCCAGTTGTCCAAAATTCAAACTCAGATGGCTGAGAGATTCAGCAAGGAGGGAGAGAGTAAAAGAGCTTCTGACAGCAGAGTGTAGCACCACTGCTCCTGTTGCAAAAAGCCCTGCCAGTGTGCCCAGCACCACAACATCAGCCAGTCAAGATGAGATGGACTTTTTCACTTTTGAAGCAGAGCCAGAGGAGGACACCTACTCTGCAGAAAAGGAAGTCATGGACTACCTGAGGTCAGGCTATGATCTTCAGATTCTGCACAAATTTTCAAACATAAAGAACATTTTTTTAAAGTATAACACTCCAACCCCATCAAGTGCTCCTGTGGAGCGACTTTTCAGTCTGGGAGGTTTGGTGCTCACGCCTAGAAGAAATCGACTTTCTGACAAGAGGTTTGAGAAGCTTCTGTTACTGAGGTACAACCACTGGTTTACTCGCCCCACTCCACTGTTTCCCTCATAACATGCGATGACAACATAAGATGTTATATGTGAATGGTATAAAAAGTATTTATGTTAAGTCAAGAAAGACTTATTTTTTCTAAAAAGTATTCATGTTAAGTGAAGTCAAGAAAGACTCTTATTTTTTTCTAAAGTATTTATGTTAAATGAAGTCAAGAAAGACTTATTTTTTCTAAAAAGTATTTATGTTCAATGAAGTCAAGAAAGAAAAAAAAAGACTTGTTTCTCTAAAAAGTATTTATGTTATATGAAGTCAAGAAAGACTTATTTTTCTAAAAAGTATTTATGTTAAATGAAGTCAAGAAAGACTGTCTTTATTTATTTTTATACAAACCTGTATTTCTGTCTGGAAATAGTTTTTAAGTTCAACTTAAAAAATGTCAGGAGATATATTGTTGACGTTACTGTTAAAATGCACCAACAATAAAGTAAGTATTGGCAAAACCGGTTGTCGTTTTTATGTTTGCTATTGGCAGCTGCTGAAAGTAACTAATAAAGTAACTTGTAATCTAACTTAGTTACTTTTAAAATAAATATTACTTTTGAAAGGAGTAATCAGTAGTCAGTAATTCGATTACTATTTCAAAGTAACTGGGCAACACTGGGTCATTGTCAGCGTCTTGTCGGTGTGATGTCGCACCGACCAAGTCCGCTCCCACGATAGTTGATTGACATGACAGTCTTATCTTAAACCCACCCTAACTGAGCCAAGTGAGCGCTGAGAACAGTCCGACCACCATTATTGTTTCGACTCCAGTGCAGGGGAAGACAAGACTATCTCCGATTGAGCGATTGAGGTGTTCTGTTGTTGGATGCAGTAATGCACATAGTAGCACTCATTTACTCCCGACATCTGAGCTGCTGAAGATGCAGAGGATTAACGTTACTTTTGTTTTTGAAGGAAATGCACCCGGCAGCCTACATAAATGCGTCTATGTTCACACGAATCATTTGTAATCTAGTTTCATCTACAGCAGAAGTGATTATATGGGTGTTTTCCCATTTGCAATTTGCCTTTTCTTAATAATGCGCTAGTTAGCAAGTTTTGCGGTTAAATGCGGCTAAAGTAAACATTACTGATCGTCACCCCACAGAAGAGAGGGGCGGAATGGCAGAGCTCATTAGCGTTTAAAGGAACATGCAACGGAATGGCTCACTCTACAAAGGGCTGATTTTGACATGGTAAAATGGGTGGGTTTTTTTTACACGATGGATGTTGATAGGTTTACGTATGTCGCAGCCACCGCACTAGCCATTAATTTTAATCGTAGGAGACGTAGGCAACTATCTTAACAGATGCAGCATGGAGAGCTGGTGTAAACACAAGCTTTGACTAGTGTAACCATCCATTTGTTTTACAAAAAAAAAAAATCTGTAATTAATACAATAACAAATCTGTTAGATGATAAAACGGTCAAATGACTGGCAGTAAAGTAAAATCTCCTTATTTAAATAAGCTGACAAACACTGTTATTTTACAGCTATTTCCTGAATTTAATGATCAAACACCTTGACTGTAAAACAAAAGACAAAAAACGGTCAAATGACTGGCAGCACAGGGTACCAAACAAAAACATTAAACTTAAACATCACATGACTGACAGCAACAGAACATGAAACACTAACAGATCTCTCTAGATCTCAGCATCTAGTCTGACTTTATTTCTTTCATACAAAAC
>VONZ01002847.1:0-35404 GCA_012976165.1 Labeo catla | reverse complement strand
CTGAGAAAAGACGTTTTAGAGCGTTTCCAAGCATGCCTTGGATTCATGAGCTCAGATGCCTAAAAACACTATTGGCGTTTCTAGAAGGCCCTAACTTAGCGTTTTATGCACTGAGGCCATAAGTAAACTTGATATGAAAAAAAACTTCTAACACATCAAGAAGTGTCTTTCTGCATTGTAAATAACATTCCTTTCATGCATGTGAAACATTTTTAATGTTGGTGAGTTGTATTTATGAAACTGCATGAACTGGCGTTTTCTGACTGAGAAAAGACGTTTTAGAGCGTTTCCAAGCATGCCTTGGATTCATGAGCTCAGATGCCTAAAAACAGTTTTGGCGTTTCTGGAAGGCCCTAACTTAGCGTTTTATGCATTGAGGCCATAAGTAAACTTGATATGAAAAAAACTTCTAACACATCAAGAAGTGTCTTTCTGCATTGTAAATAACATTTCTTTCATGCATGTGAAACATTTTTAATATGGCTCAGCTGTTTTCATGAAACTGCATGAACTAGCGTTTTCTGACTGAGAAAAGACGTTTTAGAGCGTTTCCAAACATGCCTTGGTTTCATGAGCTGAGATGCCTAAAAACACTATTGGCGTTCCTAGAAGGCTCTAACTTAGCGTTTTATGCACTGAGGCCATAAGTAAACTTGATATGAAAAAAACTTCTAACACATCAAGAAGTGTCTTTCTGCATTGTAAATAACATTCCTTTCATGCCTGTGAAAAATGTTTAATGTGGGTCAGCTTTATTCATGAAACTGCATTAACTTTCGTTTTCTGACTGAGAAAAGACGTTTTAGAGCGTTTCCAACCATGCCTTGGTTTCATGAGCTGAAATGCCTAAAAACACTATTGGCGTTTCTAGAAGGCTCTAACTTAGCGTTTTATGCACTGAGGCCATAAGTAAACTTGATATGAAAAAAACTTCTAACACATCAAGAAGTGTCTTTCTGCATTGTAAATAACATTCCTTTCATGCCTGTGAAAAATGTTTAATGTGGGTCAGCTTTATTCATGAAACTGCATGAACTGGCGTTTTCTGACTGAGAAAAGACGTTTTAGAGCGTTTCCAACGATGCCTTGGTTTCATGAGCTGAAATGCCTAAAAACACTATTGGCGTTTCTAGAAGGCTCTAACTTAGCGTTTTATGCACTGAGGCCATAAGTAAACTTGATATGAAAAAAACTTCTAACACATCAAGAAGTGTCTTTCTTCATTGTAAATAACATTCCTTTCATGCATGTGAAACATTTTTAATGTTGGTGAGTTGTATTTATGAAAATGCATGAACTGGCGTTTTCTGACTGAGAAAAGACGTTTTAGAGCGTTTCCAATCATGCCTTGGATTCATGAGCTCAGATGCCTAAAAACAGTTTTGGCGTTCCTAGAAGGCCCTAACTTAGCGTTTTATGCACTGAGGCCATAATTAAACTTGATATGAAAAAAACTTCTAACACATCAAGAAGTGTATTTCTGCATTGTAAATAACATTCCTTTCATGCCTGTGAAAAAATTTTAATGTGGGTCAGCTTTGTTCATGAAACTGCATTAACTTTCGTTTTCTGGCTGAGAAAAGACGTTTTAGAGCGTTTCCAAACATGCCTTGGATTCATGAGCTCAGATGCCTAAAACCAGTTTTGGCGTTCCTAGAAGGCCATAACTTAGCGTTTTATGCACTGAGGCCATAAGTAAACTTGATATGAAAAAAACTTCTAACACATCAAGAAGTGTCTTTCTGCATTGTAAATAACATTGCTTTCATGCATGTGAAACATTTTTAATGTTGGTGAGTTGAATTAATGAAACTGCATGAACTGGCGCTTTCTGACTGAGAAAAGACGTTTTAGAGCGTTTCCAAGCATGCCTTGGATTCATGAGCTCAGATGCCTAAAAACAGTTTTGGCGTTCCTAGAAGGCCATAACTTAGCGTTTTATGAACTGAGGCCATAAGTAAACTTGATATGAAAAAAACTTCTAACACATCAAGAAGTGTCTTTCTGCATTGTAAATAACATTCCTTTCATGCATGTGAAACATTTTTATTGTTGGTGAGCTGTATTCATGAAACTGCATGAACTGGCGTTTTCTGACTGAGAAAAGACGTTTTAGAGCGTTTCCAACCATGCCTTGGTTTCATGAGCTGAGATGCCTAAAAACACTATTGGCGTTCCTAGAAGGCTCTAACTTAGCGTTTTATGCACTGAGGCCATAAGTAATCTTGATATGAAAAAAACTTCTAACACATCAAGAAGTGTATTTCTGCATTGTAAATAACATTCCTTTCATGCCTGTGAAAAAAATTTAATGTGGGTCAGCTTTGTTCATGAAACTGCATTAACTTTCGTTTTCTAGCTGAGAAAAGACGTTTTAGAGCGTTTCCAAACATGCCTTGGATTCATGAGCTCAGATGCCTAAAAACAGTTTTGGCGTTCCTAGAAGGCCCTAACTTAGCGTTTTATGCACTGAGGCCATAAGTAAACTTGATATGTAAAAAACTTCTAACACATCAAGAAGTGTCTTTCTGCATTGTAAATAACATTCCTTTCATGCCTGTGAAACATTTTTATTGTTGGTGAGTTGTATTCATGAAACTGCATGAACTGGCGTTTTCTGACTGAGAAAAGACAATTTAGAGCGTTTCCAACCATGGCTTGGTTTCATGAGCTGAGATGCCTAAAAACACTATTGGCGTTCCTAGAAGGCTCTAACTTAGCGTTTTATGCACTGAGGCCATAAGTAAACTTGATATGAAAAAAACTTCTAACACATCAAGAAGTGTATTTCTGCATTGTAAATAACATTCCTTTCATGCCTGTGAAAAATTTTTAATGTGGGTCAGCTTTGTTCATGAAACTGCATTAACTTTCGTTTTCTGGCTGAGAAAAGACGTTTTAGAGCGTTTCCAAACATGCCTTGGATTCATGAGCTCAGATGCCTAAAAACAGTTTTGGCGTTCCTAGAAGCGGTTCTAACTTAGCCGCTTTATGCACTGAGGCCATAAGTAAACTTGATATGGAAAAACTTCTAACACATCAAGAAGTGTCTCTTTCTGCATTGTAAATAAAGCATCTTCATGCATGTGAAACATTTTAGCCTGTTGGTGAGTTGTAACTTATGAAACTGCATGAACTGGCGCTTCTGACCGAGAAAAAGACGCTTTAGAGCCGCTTCCAAGCATGCCTTGATTCATGAGCTCAGATGCCTGTAAAACAGTTTTGCATAGCTCCTAGAAGGCTATAAATTGTGCTGCCAAGTGTACTGAGGCCATAAGTAAACTTGATATGAAAAAAACTTATAACACATCAAGAAGTGTCTTTCTGCATTGTAAATAACATTCCTTTCATGCATGTAAAACATTTTTAATATGGGTCAGCTTTTTTCATGAAACTGCATGAACTAGCGTTTTCTGACTGAGAAAAGACGTTTTAGAGCGTTTCCAGCCATGCCTTGGTTTTATGAGCTGAGTTGCCTAAAATCAGTATTGGCGTTGCTAGAAGGCCCTAACTAAGCATTTTATGAACTGAGGCTCTAACTAAATTTCATATTCAAAAAACATCTAACACATCAAGAAGTGTCTTTCTGCATTGTAAATACCATTCCTTTCATGCATGTGAAACATTTTTAATATGGCTCAGCTTTTTTCATGAAACTGCATGAACTAGCGTTTTCTGACTGAGAAAAGACGTTTTAGAGCCTTTCCAAGCATGCCTTGGTTTCATGAGCTGAGTTGCCTAAAAACATTTTTGGCCATCCTAGAAGGCCCTAACTAAGCGTTTTGGCGCACTGAGGCCATAAGTAAACTTGATATGAAAAAAACTTCTAACACATCAAGAAGTGTCTTTCTGCATTGTAAATAACATTCCTTTCATGCCTGTGAAAAATTTTTAATGTGGATCAGCTTTGTTCATGAAACTGCATTAACGTTCGTTTTCTGACTGAGAAAAGACGTTTCAGAGCGTTTCCAAGCATGCCTTGGTTTCATGAGCTGAGATGCCTAAAAACTCTATTGGCGTTTCTAGAAGGCTCTAACTTAGCGTTTTATGCACTGAGGCCATAAGTAAATTTGATATGAAAAAAACTTCTAATACATCAAGAAGTGTCTTTCTGCATTGTAAATAACATTCCTTTCATGTATGTGAAACATTTTTATCGTTGGTGAGTTGTATTCATGAAACTGCATGAACTGGCGTTTTCTGACTGAGAAAAGACGTTTTAGAGCGTTTCCAACCATGCCTTGGTTTCATGAGCTGAGATGCCTAAAAACACTATTGGCGTTTCTAGAAGGCTCTAACTTAGCGTTATATGCACTGAGGCCATAAGTAAATTTGATATGAAAAAAACTTCTAAGACATCAAGAAGTGTCTTTCTGCTTTGTAAATAACATTCCTTTCATGCATGTGAAACATTTTTAATGTTGGTGAGTTGTATTTATGAAACTGCATGAACTGGCGTTTTCTGACTGAGAAAAGACGTTTTAGAGCGTTTCCAACCATGCCTTGGATTCATGAGCTCAGATGCCTAAAAACAGTTTTGGCGTTCCTAGAAGGCCCTAACTTAGCGTTTTATGCACTGAGGCCATAAGTAAACTTGATATGAAAAAAACTTCTAACACATCAAGAAGTGTCTTTCTGCATTGCAAATAACATTCCTTTCATGCATGTGAAACATTTTTAATGTTGGTGAGTTGTATTTATGAAACTGCATGAACTGGCGTTTTCTGACTGAGAAAAGACGTTTTAGAGCGTTTCCAAGCATGCCTTGGATTCATGAGCTCAGATGCCTAAAAACAGTTTTGGCGTTCCTAGAAGGCCCTAACTTAGCGTTTTATGCACTGAGGCCATAAGTAAACTTGATATGAAAAAAACTTCTAACACATCAAGAAGTGTCTTTCTGCATTGTAAATAACATTCCTTTCATGCCTGTGACAATTTTTTAATATGGGTCAGCTTTGTTCATGAAACTGCATGAACTGGCGTTTTCTGACTGAGAAAAGACGTTTTAGAGCGTTTCCAAGCATGCCTTGGATTCATGAGCTCAGATGCCTAAAAACACTATTGGCATTTCTAGAAGGCCCTAACTTAGCGTTTTATGCACTGAGGCCATAAGTAAACTTGATATGAAAAAAACTTCTAACACATAAAGAAGTGTCTTTCTGCATTGGAAATAACATTCCTTTCATGCATGTGAAACATTTTTAATGTTGGTGAGTTGTATTTATGAAACTGCATGAACTGGCGTTTTCTGACTGAGAAAAGACGTTTTAGAGCGTTTCCAAGCATGCCTTGGATGCATGAGCTCAGATGCCTAAAAACACTATTGGCGTTTCTAGAAGGCCCGATCTTAGCGTTTTATGCATTGAGGCCATAAGTAAACTTGATATGAAAAAAACTTCTAACACATCAAGAAGTGTCTTTCTGCATTGTAAATAACATTCCTTTCATGCCTGTGAAAAATTTTTAATGTGGGTCAGCTTTGTTCATGAAACTGCATGAACTTTCGTTTTCTGACTGAGAAAAGACGTTTTAGAGCGTTTCCAAACATGCCTTGGTTTCATGAGCTGAGATGCCTAAAAACTCTATTGGCGTTTCTAGAAGGCTCTAACTTAGCGTTTTATGCACTGAGGCCATAAGTAAACTTGATATGAAAAAAACTTCTAACACATCAAGAAGTGTCTTTCTGCATTGTAAATAACATTCCTTTCATGCCTGTGAAAAATGTTTAATGTGGGTCAGCTTTATTCATGAAACTGCATTAACTTTCGTTTTCTGACTGAGAAAAGACGTTTTAGAGCGTTTCCAAGCATGCTTTGGTTTCATGAGCTGAGATGCCTAAAAACAGTTTTGGCATTCCTAGAAGGCCCTAACTTAGCGTTTTATGCACTGAGGCCATAAGTAAACTTGATATGAAAAAAACTTCTAACACATCAAGAAGTGTCTTTCTGCATTGTAAATAACATTCCTTTCATGCATGTGAAAATTTTTTAATGTGAGTCAGCTTTGTTCATGAAACTGCATGAATTGGCGTTTTCTGACTGAGAAAAGACGTTTTAGAGCGTTTCCAAGCATGCTTTGGTTTCATGAGCTGAGATGCCTAAAAACAGTTTTGGCGTTCCTAGAAGGCCCTAACTTAGCGTTTTATGCACTGAGGCCATAAGTAAACTTGATATGAAAAAACTTCTAACACATCAAGAAGTGTCTTTCTGCATTGTAAATAACATTCCTTTCATGCATGTGAAACATTTTTAATGTTGGTGAGTTGTATTTATGAAACTGCATGAACTGGCGTTTTCTGACTGAGAAAAGACGTTTTAGAGCGTTTCTAAGCAAGCCTTCTTGTCGTAAACTGAGATGCATATAATCACTATTAGTGTTCCTATAAGCTCTTAACTAAGCCTTTTATGCAGTGAGGCTCTAATAAATTTGATATGCATGAATCTTCTAACACATCAAGAAGTGTCTTTCTTCATTGCAAAAAACGTTTCTTTCATGCATGTATAAGATTCTCAATGTGGGTCAGCTTTATTTATAAAATTGCATGAAAATTACAGCATTTCTGAACATGCGATCTTTTCATAAGCTTATGCAATTAAACACTGTTCAAAGAAGCAATAAACTAAGCATTTTGTGCAAAGAAAGTCTAACAAAGCTTGTACATGATTAAAACATTTAACACATTAAGGCTCAAAGGTATGTTGATGAGCATAACTTCTGATGAATTATGAAGTGTCTTTCTGCATTGCAAATAAAATTTCTTTCATACATATGAAACAATTTTAATGTGGGTCAGCTTTATTTATAACATTGCATAAACTAGCTATCTCTGACAAACAAAGATGTTTTACAGTATTTCTGAACATGCATTCTTTTCATAAGCTTAGATGCACTAACACAGTGTTAGTGTTCACTGAAGCTCTAAACTAATCGTTCTGTGCACTGAAGCTCTAAGGTATGTTAATGTGCATAAAACTTTTGACGAATTATGAAGTGTCTTTCTGCATTGCAAATAATTTCACACAGAAGAAACTTATTTAATGTGGGTCAACTTCACTTTTAACATTGCATAAACTAACTATCTCTGACCGAGAAAGAAGCTAATTGGTGGTTAAGTTTAATCCTTTACTTGGTCCCCATCTTCTTCTAGGTGTGTTGATCTTGGACGTTTCATGGACATTTAATCTTGGAATGGGCTTTCCCTCGTGGGCAAGGGAAGGTCGTTACTAGCCTTGATCCCTCACAGTGCTGTGTGGGGTTGTTGAGACTTGTTAGTGTAGTTTAAGTTAATAGGCTTGGACTCAGATTTACACTATCAAAAATTTTGCTGATCATTGCAAGATCCTTAACTGAGATCACAATCGCATCCCCACTGGTCCTTGTTGGTGGAGTAAACCATGCCCAGGCATAGAGCTGTTGTCACCTGTGAAGGGCTGTGCTGGCTCCTTTTTGTACCTTCCTATTTTAAATGTCATCAATACAATGAGCATGGCTTAAACGTATGTCATTTCCATTTTCTGTCATGTACAGTTTTTTTTATTATCTGATTTTCATTCTAACTCTTTATCCACCTTGAGAATGATAGGCTCAATCAATTTCAATTATTACTATCAACAATTTGGTTGTCTTATCACCAGATAATTTCTCAAGTACACTTCAAAAAGTTGCATAGGTCTTTTTACCTCAAAAACACTAAACCTACTTTGATCACATCAACAATAACAGGGCAATATTTTATACTTTTGACACAGAATCAGTTTAATTTATATACATGATGAAATGCTTGAAATGTTAAAAAGAGATAAAGTGTGGTGTGGACAGAGCAACTTCCCATGTTACGTGCGAACAAATGTGGCATGGTTTTATTTCTGCCACAATAATAACCTTGATACCATGGGGTTGAGTTTAACACCACAGATTGACTAACCTAACAAACCAAACTTTTTAAAATCAAATAGATTAAATGGTTTAAAACGATCTAATAAACCTTGGCCTACAGTTGAGAGTGAGTTCATTTTGATTCCTCAAATGCAGTTTGACATTGATTTGACTTTCATTTTATCGTTGCTCACGAGCTACTTAAAAGGCAAATAGAGATGTCCACACAATTTTGGATCCATGGCAAAAAAAATCTTGCACCCCTGGTGATAACATTTGTGATTTCAAAAGTTTGGAATTTGGAAATATTATATTTTTAATACAAAAAATACCTTTAAATTAAACGACATGACTTTACTAGCCAAAGGTTTACTTCTTAGACACCTTGTGCTGCCCTATTTCCCTTTTTCAGGAAATATTCTAGTATTTTGATTTTTGACTTTCATGAGCTGTAAGCTCTAATCAAAATTTAAACAACAAAACTTTATAAATATTTAACTTTACATGTAATGAACTTGAAAAATGAACTTTTTCATGATATTCTAATTTTTTTAGATGCACCTGTACATATACATTACAGATTCTTAATTTGCAGTAATCACCACTACAGACTCATAAAAACTATCAAAGTGTTTATTTTTTGAAATACATAAATATATGTATCACAACAACTGTACATTAAGTACATTAACAAGCATTAAAAATATAATTGTACTTCGCGTTCACATTCAGCTGAATTTTACGAAAATTACAAAACACCTTTTACTTTCACAGTGGTGAATCAAGTGTGTAAATGGTTCTCTGGATTGTGTATAACCTATAGGTCTGTATAGAACGTAATTTTGTGTACAACAATATCAAATGCGATGACAGCAAGGTGACAGTTAAAAAACACATTGAGACATAATTATTCAGCTCAACAGCATTTTTACATATATTGCAAATATATGTGCAATTGAAACCTGAACAATGTTTCAGTATTTATATAATTTTAGTATTTACATACATGTTTGTTTTTGAATAAATATTATGACATGCAATAAAAAAAAACAAATATTTAAGGTGCTCCAGGAGCATAAATATAAGTAAAGAGTAACAAAACAAAAAAATAGGTCAAGTATGTCAATTAAAAAGCTGAGAAAGACAACGTCTCTCAGTATGTTAGAACTGTCCATCGCTCTTAAAGTGGGAGCAACCTAATAAACCTTGTGCTGTCTTTCTCATTAATGTTAATCAAACAACAAAATAAAGAAAATTCCTTGCTACTTCGGACTGAATCACTTTTGTAACTAACCATAATAGGAATAAATCTATATTCATTCTCTCTCTCTCCATATATATTTTGGACAAACAATTTAGGTAATATTTCATATTTCTATTACTTAAGGTTTTTCACATAGGTCTGTTTCATTTGGGCCATTTTTGCCCTATTGCCTTTAATAAGTTTCTTTGTTCTAATTTTATCACTGATTGTTTACCTCAGCTTCCCTTCCCTTGTCTGCATTATTCTTGAGAGTTTATGTTAGTTTACTTATGGGAAGCTGAAGTAAATGTCTGCATTAATCTTGAGAGTATTAATGTCTGCATTAATCTTGAGAGTATTAATGTCTGCATTAATCTTAATCTGTCCTAGTCGCAGAGCAAAATTCCACACGCTGAGGGGGATCTCAACAGAGAATTTGCTTGCAGGCCCAGGACAGACAAAGTCATCTGTATAATAAGGGCGTACAGCTGCATGAATTTGCACTGGGAGATAAAGTGCTTGTATTGTTCTAGACGTCTAGTTCTAAATTAAGTGTTCTTGCCCTTACCTGGCTATACAAATCTCATCCAGCAACATACTGAGGCATCCCCAGGGTTGGTGATGCACAGCTGCCCCTATCGACAACCTGAACACAAGTGCAAAGTGGTTCAGAATGATTTGAAAGCGAAGCTAGATACGTCCATAATAGAAGAATTTAAGTGTTTTTGGTATTTTTGTGCTTAAAATGGATGACTCAGTAAGGTTTTGTTTGGACTCTTAAATTGTATGTTGTGTCGAAATTTAATGGTTATCCAATGCTGCAAGTTGACAAGCTGCTTGATTGGTTAGGTATGCCTCGCTTTAATTCAACACTGAATTTGACAAAGGGCATATTGGCAGATATTGGCAGATTGTGTTCTGTTCAGGCTTTTCTGGACACTGGCTACCTTTCAGCTTCTCATGGACAAGTGTCTCATAGAGGATGAAGGGCTCTCCTGAGAGAAAGCTCCCCAGCCTGAGTCGGGCAGTGGGGGTATGTGGCAAATGGGAGTAAAGCGGAGTCGGCTACACGAGAATGGGTCACAAGACGATTGGTAAGAAAACAGGTCAAATGTGTAATGATTAACACCTGTCTCTGATTTCAATAACTGATGGGGAAAGCAGATAAAAGTCACTCAGAATCTTAAGAGCATTTTTTCGCATTTCATGCCATACACTGTAAAAAATTTTAACGTAAAAAAACAGTGAAATGCATGGCAGCACAGGGTGCCAAACGTTTACCATTAATGGAAATAATGGTTGAAGACCGTTTTTTAAAAAACGGTCAATGACTGGCAGAAGGAGCTTCCAAACAAAAACTGTAAAATTAATGTCAAATATCCTAAATTTTCTTGAATGCTTTTTTCTTTTTTAAAATTGTTACTTTACAGGTATTGTCTGGATTATCATCATGAAACATTCTCTATGAAACTAAGTTTTTTTTGCAGTTAACCACTAGCTAGCAACAGCACACATACAATATCTATTTTAACTATCACTACATCAACATCTCCACACAGTCCACAAATCACAGCCTTTAAATAAAATGACACGCAGCATATCATCATCACCACTTTAGTGTCTTCTCCTGGACTAAAGCACACACTCTACTCTTCAGCACAATGGTAACTTCAAAACTCAGACAACAGAAACCCTTTAAATCCCAAAAGAACATTAAACACTAACAGATCTCTCTAGATCTCAGCATCTTCACTTAATACAAACCAGTCTGACTTTGTTTCTTTCATTCAAAACTTCTTATTGAGAATTAACTGAGGTTTAGATGTTGATGTTTAATTGAAATTAATAACGTTTGAAGTCATCGTTGTGGAGATAAACATTTGCTTTAGTTGGGCTCTTGACCCTTGTCTTTCTTAATAGCTTTTTTTTTCTGGTTGCTGTAACTGTGTGTTTCTAAAGCACATGTGTTACGGAAAAACCAGCAAGAAAGAGTTTGATCAGATGAAGTTGGCTATGTACTATGGGTGATGTTGTTGTGTAGTGGCTTGATTTGCTAATCTCATCAGAAATCTAGGGTCTGAGCATGTTAATTAAGGTTAACAATTTCTTTTTGTAGTCTTAGAATTCAAATCCAATCCCGCTTTGCTACTTTGAAAGTAACGTCTTTTTGAAAAAATTATTTAGTCAAGAAGATGTAGAGTCAGACATCAAGAATCTGGATATGAATCTCAACAAAGGTGACGATCGACAAAATATTCATATCCCTGAACATCACAAAATAAGCTTTTTGTTGATTGCCATTATTTTTTAGATTCATGTGTTGATTCTAGATGTTTGTGTGCAACAAACGCTTAAAAACATATGATAAAAAAAAGTACAAAAAAAAAAAGTTACGATTGAACATCATAAGACTACAGAGCTTAAAACTAACATATGCAGCAATAATACTCTTGATATGCTCAGTTAGTCAGGCTATTATGATGATTAAATTATCATCCATGAATAAACAGCTTTATCTGACCAGCTTTTCTCCACCAGTTTTTACTATAACAAATGTGTTTTTGAAACACACAGTTACAGCAACCAGTGTAAAACTGAAGTTATAAAGTCAAGGGTCAAGAGCCCAACTAAAGCAAATGCTTATCTCCACAATGGTGACTTCAAACTTTATTATTTTCAATAAAAACATTAACATATAAACATCTGTTAATTCTCACTAAGAAGTTTTGTATGAAAGAAATAAAGTCAGACTAGATGCTGAGATCTGTTAGTGTTTCATGTTCTGTTGCTGTCAGTCATGTGACATTTAAGTAATTAATTAATTAGTTAATGAGTTAATTTTACAGTGAAGGTATTTGTTTGTAATAATTTAGGGAATGCCTGTAAATTAACAGTGTTGTTAGCCTATTGATATAAAGAGATTTGATTTTTTAATTTTAAGGTTTTTGTTTGGCACCCTGTGCTGCCAGTCATTTGCCTTTTGTTTTACAGTTAAGGTGCTTGATCATTAAATTCAGGAAATACCTGTAAAATAACAGTGTTTGTCAACTTATTTAAATAAGGAGATTTTACTTTACTGCCAGTCATTTGACCGTTTTATCATCTAACAGATTTGTTATTGTATTAATTACAGATTTTTTTTTTTGTAATTTTACATTATTTGTTTGTAATTTAAGAAAACAGAAAACATACTGTATAAAAATACAGCAGTTTTTCAGTATAAAAAATGTGAATTACTGTAATTTGTAATTAATGTCATAATACTTAAAATAACAGCCATGTTTTCAATTTAGAGATAATTTTACAGAGTTTTGACTGCAATTCAAAATAAAAGAAAACAACCTGAAAAAATCAGTTATTTTCCGTAAAATTACTTTTTTTTACAGTGTACACTTTATTTTGAATGTATAAAAGTATTTTGATCCCTCTGACTTTTCTTTACAATAGTAATGAACCTTTCACAGTAAGATACCACTAACAATATTATTATGACATGAATGTGATTGTGATATCAGACTGTGAAAACAATAGTGAAAATAAAAACAAACACAATTTTTAATCTCACTATAATACTATGATTTTTGCTGCATTATGACATTTATAATGAATTTGGTTTTGTGTAAATCTTTAACTTTAATTACATCAATAATCATTCATAATTTGAAATAAAAGTATTTTTTGATTGGGTCCCACTTATGTTAGGTGGCCTTAACTATTATATAGTTACAAAAAAAACCAAGGACAGTGTAATTATTGTGTTCATATTGTATTGCAAAACACTTTTGCTTTCATTGAGGAGTGATAAGGTTAGGGACAGGTTTGGTGGTATGGGTATGTTTAAGTGTGGGTTGAAGTGTAAAGGATGGGTAAACAGTGTGAATGTAATTACAGAAATTAATTACAGATGTAATCGCATGCAGGTAATTTTTAAAATATAAGTACAATGTAAAAACATGTATGTACGCTTGTAAGTGCATTGTATCAACTGATTAATTTAAATGTAAGTACATAGTAGTTAGCAATGCTAGGGTCATGGGTTTGGTACCCAAAGAAAGAAGTAAAAAAATATATATACCTACTTTAAAGCAACATAAGTCGCTTTAGATAAAACAATGCATAAATGTAAATTTAAAAAAATGCAATGGTATTACCATGGTACATAATACCCAAAAAAGATGGTATTAATATGGTAACATGTCCAAACAAAGTTTTGATACTTTTTTGTTAGAGAATAGCATTGGCATCAAGTGGTGAAAAGAAAGAAACTACATAAAACTATAATTGTACATTTAGAATAGCAAAACAAATTAGGTTTCTTACTAAAAATAACAATAATAATAAAAAAGATATATTATAAAGATTTAGGAAATTATACATGTACAAACAAAAAATAAAACAACATACACTGATGAAGTGTTTAGGAAGACAGCTACAGTATGTCTTAACTAAATTAATTAACATTATATTGTCAGTTATTTTTTCCTCACTTGGCATTTAAGAACATTCCTACTGCAAGTCAGTATCAAACATACTCTAGTATGGAAAGATGTTTTAAAGTTTTTGAATGTTCCATATATTTTATCCTTAAAATCTTGTATTTCATTCAACCCTGACCTACCCTCTGCTATTCAGAACATTGGCTTTTGCTGAGGGGAAACTCAGGGGAATCTTGGAGTTGGACCAGTTATTTGACAGTGGGAGTCTAAAATGATTTCAGTTGTTAAAACAGGAATTTAATTTACCTAATAATAATTTCTACAGATTTGCAACTGCGGAATCAATTCTAAAGGATGACTGAATACATTCTGATCTTTTTGGCATAGAGAAACAATTGTTTCTTTCATTTTCTCTCAAAAGGAAGATTTCTGTTATTTATACTATGTTATCTAATGTTGGGACCTCCTCCTTTGATTCCCTGAAAGTGATATGGGAGAAAGACTTTGAAACTAATTTCAGTGATGAACAATGGCTGTCGATCTGCTCCGGCGTCTTCTTTAGAAGCACCTCAATATCAAACCATGAGCAAAATATTAAGATCATTTATAGGACTTATTTAACACCAGCCCATCTACAGAAGATTTTTCCTAACGTTTCCCAATTGTGTTTCAAATGTAAGTCTAATATTGGTACTGTGATGCACGATTCTGGGACTGTGACATGATCAAGCCAGACTGGAAAGAACTACACAAAATGGTTCATATACAAATAATACACAAAACAATCTATCCCCAAGTATCTAACTTTTGAACTGTAAAGCTGTTATTAGTCTAGAACTTGTGGTACATCTCTGTACTTATCTGGCGATAAAATGTATGCTTTTGTTGTGGTCTACTCCTCATGTTCTTTCCAGTAATATGTGGTTGAATTGCTACTTTCCTACCTTTGGAAAAACTGACTTGCATCAGAGATCTGATGATTTCTGGCCTATCTGGTGTCCGCTCTGGGATTTTCTTGAGAATGTATTTTGAATGTTGTTGTTGTTTTTTTTTTCTTTGCGCTGTTGCCCTTCACTGATTTTTTAAATTACGAACTGATGGATGATTGTATATGCTGCCGTAAGACACCTACACCACCGTTTTGCTATTGTAAATTCATAAATAAAAAAAAAATAAACAAGTAAGCAAGCAAATAAATATATATTTATTTGCTTCCAAATCAATCGTAAATAGTTACTTACTTACTTTTCAATCAATCTATAGTGTATTTTGGTTAATGGTACCTTGGATTTAGCAGATGTCAACATGGAGATATTGTGTGATATTTTTCTATTCAGTTTTTAAGGGCAAGGATTCAGTGTTTGAATTTACTTTTAATACTATGGGATTCTGTCAGTTGTATTGACCCTGTAAACCCAATCACAATGTGATGCAGTATCTTGCTCCGCCTATTTAAACATATAAGTACTATATGTCAAGCCCATCATTGTTGATTCGCCAGCCCTGGTCCCTGAGAATTATAATATAATTAATGTATAATTATGATTATGGAATTATGATTGTGGAAATTATGATTCTTTTATGGAATTATGGTCTCGTGCCCCTGCAGATTTTAGCCTGAATGAGGTACTCACAAAAAATAAAATGTCACCTGCAATTACTGTAATGTAGTATTTATGGTGAATGTTTAACAACAATGTTATGGGGGAATTCGGGAGAGGAAAAGAGAGCTTGATTCTTAGAGCAAACATAAATACAACATAAGTATTAACAGACTATTTAAATAACCACATTAAAACTAAAGGACTTGCCTATAACGGAGTGTCTACTTACACTAAGTGCAAATAGCCCTCTTTGTTGGAAGAGGCTATTTACACTAACTCTGCCCACGAACATGTGATTGGGATAGTCAACACTACAAAAGACGCTTGCTAAATAACAACTTCAGTGACGTAGTTGGTAAAGCGTGTACTATAGTCTTTTTGGTCTTTTTGACCCAATTAACCTGGGTTTGTATCCACCTATTGGTGACCTTTTTTTCCCTCTCTTTTTAAATCTCTTATCATGTCAGAAAGGCATTTATTTTCAATAAAAATGAAGGAAATAATTGAAAAGGGTTAGGGTTAGGGTAGGTGTAGAGTGGGCTTTATTGTCCCAATAAGGTGGCATTCATTTAATAATTTGAATTATGATTATATAATAAAACTATAATTTACACTCAATATGTTATTATTGTATACTGTTTTATAATGTACTACAATACTGAGGCACAGATTTTTATTTGCAATAAGTATTAGGGTAGAGCGGTTTAATTTTTTTCTGTGTAAGAAAAGTTAAATGTGTTTAGAAATGTTATCATAGTTTTAGTGAAAATGACATAAATTTTAATTCAAGTATGAAAAATGTCCAGAGTTTTCATGTTATTAGATTTTTAACAAAAATTAAATTTGTACCAATGGGGCGTTTTGCCCCACAGGTGGGGTAAAACACTCCCATGGGTGGGATAAAATGCCCCCCAGTCGGACATAGAATTTACTTTAAACATTTACTGCAAATTCAGAATACAGGCAGTTTTAGCTTAAAATGAAAAAGAATACAATCAATTATCATTAATTACAAAATAATAGCCTATTTGAAAAAAAATTTTTTAGCCCATTGAGTTTTACCCCACTGACTATGTTTGAGAAAAAAAATTATTTCATTCTGAAAATATATTTTTATTAAATAACATGTAGAGGCCCTACTGTTCTCATGTCATATTTAACTGTGATGTTCTACAAAACAACAAGCTTTAAAACACTTTTTTTCTTACTGCTGAAAATGATATAATTTACTATGAAATCTGTTTTCTCTTAGGTACATTACCAGTGTAAGCTTCATGTTGAATACTTCTACACCACTCTTATCAAGGTAGTCCATAGTTAACAATAAACATTTATCTTGACTTTATCTTGTGGATATTTTGGGAAAAACAGTAGGGGGCGTTTTACCCCATGGGGGCATTTTCCCCCACTCAAACCTACAAATAGCAGAAAATCCTGCTGTTTTAACATAGTGTAAATAGAATCTATAGCTATTTGCACTTAGTGTAAAAAGCATCTATCTCTATTTGCACTTAGTGTAAATAGCCTCAATCGCTTTTTACACTTGGTGCAAATAACCGCTGCATATATATAACTTCTTTCCACACCACCTACCGCAAACATGTTCACAGTGGTGCTTTATAGTTCCTCAGAAGTGACAAGAAAATGGATAAAAACAAACAAACAAACAAAACATCTAAAAATGTTCAAGTGTTATGATGGTTGTTACTACAGAGGATGACTGCTCATATTACACTGATCATTATGCTGATCCAAAAAGTGAGGTGAGGAAGGAAATTTAAACATAAAATAGTACCCTACACTACAGCTGACGATTACCATACATTAGAGGAATTATATAAACAGAGATGTCATCCCCGGAGCCAAGCCGATCATTGCTGATTCGCCAGCCCTGGTCCCTGAGAACTCCTCTGGCTCGCATTACCAGGTCTTGGGCTGTCATTGTGTACCTGTGATGAAAACACGAAGTGTTTTTAGGTATGAAATTTTTGTTGGATTTAGTAGTAGTATTGTAGTTTGTATTAATGCAATATCAGTAGATACTGAGGAGCCGTGCTGGACTGGGACAAAAAAATCGGCCCTGGCATTTTTTGGTCCAGGCGGCCCACCAACACATAGGTATAGGCTACTACATCAACCAAAGAAAAGAAGCTAAAAGGTCAAAGTCTAATTTCCAATTAATAAAAATGGTGGTTGGCCCTTTGGGAAAATGCCCGGTATTCCAGATTACCAGTCCAGCACTGCTGAGGAGGACACGTCCCCAATATTTTATATTCTTGATGGTGCTCTGCTGCATTGTGTGATGTAAAATGTTAGAAAAATATTAAATTTTAGACCAGTCAGTGGTCTAACAGTGTGAATTCCAGTATTTTGGTCCAGTATTAATGGTGAAAGAGCTCACATTTAATAAGTGTCAACTGTTTTATGTAGAAATTTTAAATGGCACTAATCCAGTGCCACACACTACTGAACTTTTTGTCAAATGTTGCCATTTTGATTTTGAATTGAAAATATATAACTTACATGATTCTGATTCATTTAATATATTTAAATGTGATGAGAACAATTATTAAACAGAGCCATATGCATATGATTAAGAGTGAATGTGTGCATATTTTAAAATAATGTTATTTGTAAATAGTTCAAAAGCATGACAATGAATTATATTTATTTTACAATTTTTCTTTATTCTTTATAATCCCTTTTAAATCCTGGGTCTCAGTCAATTTGTGATTCCTTCATCAAATTTTAAGAGGCCCCCTAAAGTGCAAGGCCCTGTACAGTTGCACACTTCACACAGCCCTTGCGACAGCTCTGTAATAAACATAACAACCTGTGAAGGTCATCAGGATCACAGTTGACCAGGAATGAGGTGACAGTCTCTGCTACTTCCTCATTGGAAAGGACATCCCACAGGCCATCAGTTCCCATCACCAACACATCATCTGCTCCGTGCTCATATTGAGTCAGGTTATACACTTTTACCTGCAGAAAAAAGTTTAGCTCAATTCAGTAAAGTTTCAGGCTGGTGACGTAAAAAACACAAAGTGAGAGATCCAGATAGTGAGTTTGGCACGCCAAATCTAGAAGGTCTCTAGTGTGGTCCTCCAGGGACACTCTTCCTGCTAGAGGAGGAGGAGTTGGAGGTGGTAGAGTTAAGGTGGGTAGATTAAAGGGGGGAGAAACAAAGAAAGTAAGAAAAAAAAAAATTCACAAAAAGTTTAGTTGGGGCTGATGTTGTGTCACAGCAACAGTGGCTGCATGGTATGATATTAGACTCAAAATGATTAACAGATGCACGCATAATTATCCATGTTCTGCATAAATTTTATGCCTGTATCTTACTAACCACAAACAAATGCCTTTCAATTTGAGTCTGTGGAATTCGGGATTAAATGATTATGCAGCGATTTGTACAAATACAAACATGTTTGCGAATAAAAATGTTCTGTTCTGCATTAATATATCATAAATTCCTCATGCAAAAAGGAATCCGTGCATTTGTGAATCAGGTGACATGAGTGCATTTATTGACGTCTTGCTCGAGTCAATCTTGTTCAGTTCATTTGGATTTTGAGACTTAATTTTTTCAGTTTACACTGAATGAGCATTTCACAATGCCCACACACACAACTACCAATGAACAAGGCCCAGTGCAATTCATTAACGTGTACACGATTTGAAATTTTTGCTAATTTGTGTCACTACACTAAAACAAATGCTTTTCAACCGGTGTCTGCAGAGTTCAGAACTACATGGCAAGCCGTTTTAACATTTAATCTAAAAGCCGTACTAGTATATTTTCATGCTACTAGAACTTATTTTTTAGATACTAGTATATTTTCCATTGAGTACTAGTACTTATTCATTAGCTACTAGTGCTTGTTGTTTAGCTACTAGTACCTTTTTTTTTTAAAAGATACTAGTACTTATTCATTAGACACTACTTATTCATTAGAACTAGTACTTGTTCATTAGATACTAGTATCTATTTAATAGATACTAGTACTTAATTAGATACTAGTATCTATTAAATTGATACTAGTACTTATTAAATACTAGTACTTATTTCAATAGTGACTAGTAGTTATTCTGTTGTTACTAGTAATAAATTTTACATTTTATCATTGATTTCTATGTGATCTGTCATTGAGATATCAACTTTTCAGTTTTGACTAGTATGTATTCCAGTTGTGACTAGTACATAATTTGTATGCACTAGTAGTTAAACATTTGGTACTAGTACTTATTTTTTAGACACTAGTACCTATTATTAGCTACTCTAACCTATTAAATAGATTTTAGTTAATTATTTCATACTAGTATTTATTCATTATATACTAGTCCTTATTTATATGATACTAGTACTTACTTAATAGGTACTCCTACCTAGTAATTAGATAATAGTTTTTATTTGTTACATACTAGTACTTATTGATTAGCAACAAGTATTTATTCAAAAGATACTAGTACACATTTCTTAAATACTAGTACTTATTTGAAATGTTACTAGTAAGATTTTTTATTTTACTAGTAAAATGTTTAATTGAACTCTACTGTGGCCATTCGGACTAGTCATAACATAAGACTAGTATAAAGCAGATCTGTGTAGTAAGATAAAAATTGTTTCTAGTAGTAATTATGAAAGATACTAGTGTCTAATAAATAAGTACTAGTACCTAATGAATAGCTACTAGTATCTATTAAATAGTTACTAGTATCTAATGAATTAGTACCAGTATCTATTAAATAAGTACTAGTACCTAATGAATGCTTACTAGTAATATTTTTAAATAAACACATTTAAATATATACTAGTCACTACTGCAATAAGTACTAGTCAGAAATGAAAAGATAATATCAAAAACAGAATAACTACCCTTCCCTGTTCATTTGGTGATATCTTTAACCTCATAAAGAACTAGTGAGAATGTATTTGGAGATATCTTCATTTAAAAAGATCATTACATAAACATGAGTACCTCTCCACCGTCCAATCAGAGTCCACATGGTAATACCATACATTAATATGCTGAATTAATTTGATTGTTAAGTAGGGCTAACTGGCTTTGTATGTTAGCCTACCTTGCTAATTGGTTACCATGAAAACACAGATAAAAGACATATATTGTCGCGATAATTGTTTATTTTATTCCTGTTTCATTAGCAAAATGTCTATCTGCATGTTATTCAGATACTAGCCTAGATCTACAGCAAAAGCGGGACTTCTGGCAAGATGGCGCTCTGAGCAACAGCACCTTTCAGAGCTCTCCATGCAGTCCCTTAATAATAATTTTAAAATAAAAAAATAAGTAAAGTCTCATTTTTTTTTTACCTTAAAATAAATGCAGGAACTTCAAAAGACAGACATACATTTATTTCCGTACGATGGACAACCTGGATCATAGTAGTAGTAAGTGACAAATCTAGCAGTATGAACAAGCGTAGTGCTCCACCAGTCACACCAGACAGATTGCAAAACATGATGAAAAAAAAACGAGCAGCAGAAGAGATGGAGCATCCGGAGGTTATCGCTACTAATAAAAAAATACTGGAAGTTGTTAACAAGCTAGCGGACAGATTTGACATCCAAGAGAAAAGGGTGGAGGATCTCTCCCGGAAAATGGAGGAAAATTCCAGCCTGATCGCCAAGATGAGAGAAGAGGTAACCGAGTACAAAAATAAAACAGTTGATTTAGACTGGCAAGTTGGCAAACTTTACGACGAAGTGAAGACACTGGCTGAAAAGTGTAATGAACAGGAAAGATACAAAAGGAGATGGAACTTGCGTATCAGAGGCTTAAAAGAAAAGGAAAGCGAGGATCTCAGGGCAACGGTGATTTCTCTTCTTTCAAAAATCACGCCAGGAGTACCGTGGAATGTGCATGACATGGTGGACACCGTTCATCGCATCGTTAGAAAGGAGCAGAGTCGTACGAGGCAAATCATCCTCCAGTTTATTAAACGGGAATGCAGAAATGAAATCTGGAAGCTCTCCAAGGAATGAGAAGTATGCAAACAGGCTGGCATTCAACTCACAGAGGATCTTAGCAAGGAAGACAAAATGGCACAGGAGCTGTTGTGGCCAAAGATTAAAGAGGCAAGAGATCAGAAGAAAAGAGTATACTTTAGAGGGATTTTGGGTTCATAGAAAATGCTCAGATTGTCCCTTGAGAAGGGAAATACATAAGAAATATTTGATGGAATATACTAACGTGAACAAATGAGGCACGTGGTCATGTTTCGAGGGACCAACGGAACCATTACCCTTTTTCACACAGTTTTTGCGTTGTGTTATTGTTAGCTTGTTCTAGCTAGCCATATTGTAACAGAATAATATGTTTATATTTTGTTTTATTTTATTTTATTTTATTTTTATTATTGTTTTCTTTTATTTCATAAAATACCAGGGGGCTTAAAGACAGCATTAAGAGAAAAGCAATATTTTTATTTTGCAAAAGGCACAGGCACAGTGTATTTTCTTGCAAGAGACACATTCCAGTACAGAGGACTCGACCTTTTGGAGAAAGCAATGGGGTGATACCATCTTGTTTAGCCATGGAACTAATAGATCTGCTGGCGTAGCCATATGCTTAAATAACTACCTAAAAAAAATACCCTAATAGACGTTTGGAGACAAACCCTGAAGTAAGGCAATATTCGTGGATTAGACCTAATGGGAGTTGTAAATCGAGAATAGACCTTTGGTTGGTAACCCAAGAAATCCCAAAATATGTTTCGCAAGCTGAAATTTCTGCAGCTCCTACAACCAATCACTTCTGTAATTACTGTCATACTGATGCCTAACTCATAAATAATATTTAGACAGAAATATTGGAAATTTAATGCAAATTTTCTAAATGATGAATATTTTTGTGACATGGTAAAAAAAAATTATATTCAGTTAAGACAAATGAGATTGATTCGTATGGAAAGAAGTGGGAATTCTTTAAATATAAAGTGAAAATGTACTCGATTGATTATGGTAAAAGACTGAGTAAAAAGCAAAAAGAAGTAGAGAGACAGCTGATACAAGATATTAGTGATTGCTGTAAAAAGGATCTATCATTAGATTCCAACAAGGAAGAAATTATTAGATTACAAACTAAATTAGATGAGTTGTACTTGAATAAGGCACAAGAGGCATATATATATATATATGATCTAGAGCAAAATGGATCGAAGATGGCGAGAAAAATAGCTCCTACTTCAGTAGATTAGAAAGAGTAGACAGGGAAGAAATGCAATTACTTTTTTAAATATAAATAATAAAATTGTAACTGATCCAAAAGAAAAAAGTAATGAAGTATTTAAGTTTTATCAAAATTTATATTTCATCTTTTCTTTTCTGAGGCAAACTCTGAGAATTTCTTCAAAAAGTTTATCCTTATATTCCTAAAATTGACCCAGATTTTAAAACAATATGTGACTCTGAATTAAATGTTGAGGAACTCGATGCAGCTATTAAAAAATGGTTTTAGGCAAGTCACCAGGTCAAGATGGACTATGGAAGATGGAAGATCAGTTTTTCTTTGGATTGATATAAGAGAAATGCTCTTTAAAGCACTGAAGGAATGCTTAGAAAGTAATACATTACTAACCTCAATGAAACAGGCTATAATTGTGTTAATACATAAAACAAAAAAGGACAACACTCTTATTGACAATTTAAGGCCAATTAAGTTACTTAATATTGATTACAAAATATTTACACATGCTTTAGCTAGTAGTGGTATAGATAAAATTATTAGTGATACACAATCTGGATTTCTTCCAAACCGACTAATACATAATAACATTCGGCTTGTGTTAGATTTGTTAGATTCTTCACATTTGATAGAGGATAATGGTATAATACTATTTCCGGATTTTTTTAAAAAGGTTTTGATAAACTTGAACACCCTTTTATTTTACAGTCTCTGCAATATTTTGGTTTCCTCAAAAGAGGAATATGTCAGGGAGACCCAGTCAGCCCACTTCTTTTCTTACTTGCTGCTGAATTATTAGCACTGTATATTAAGAATAATGAGAATATTACACCATTAAATGTCTTGGGTAGATCCTTGGTGATTACACAAGTAGCTGATGATACAACATTATTTTTGAAGGACTCTAATCAAATACCTAATGCCTTAAAGGCTGTATCTTTGTTTTTAGATGCCTCGGGGTTACATTTACATTTGAAAAAATATGAGATTTTGACTATTCATGATAATATACAAAATTTAATTTATAATATTCCAGTCAAAAAGGAAATCACATACTTGGGAATATTACAAAAAATTTCAGGGACAGGAAAAATAATAATATTGAAGCTGTTGTACAAAAAAATAAAAAAAAAACATTGAATAGCTGGTTACAAAGAAGTATTTCAATTTTGGGGAGAATATTATTAACAAAAATGGAAGGGATATCAAGATTAATTTACCCAGCATATTCATAAGTGGTACCAGACAGGTGTATTAAGCAAATAAACCAAAATCATTATGATTTCATTTGGAACAATAAGCAACTTTTGATTCAGAAAGGTGATATGGTAAAGTTAACGGAGGAAGGAGGGTTGAATGTTATTGATTTTGGAGCAATGAACTGAGTTATTAAGTTAAAATGGTTACACATGTTTGTAAGAGATCTTTACAATCTTTATGGTTTAGTATTCTTTTTCATCTTTTCCAAATAGTTGGAGGAATTTCTTTTCTTTTAAGATGTAATTTTGACCCAGTAAAACTGCCTTTTAAGTTATCTGATTTTCATGCGCAGGTGTTACTATATTGGAAAATGTTGTACAAGCACAGTTTTACTCCCCATAATGTTATGATCTGGAATAACAGATGTATTTTACATGAGAGGAAATCCTTATTTTATAAAGACTGGTTTGTAATGTAATCCATTTAATGGATGAAGATGGTAATATATTAAGTTTTGACAATTTTAAGGTAATATTTATTTTGGATTGTTCATATAGACAATTTTCTTTAGTTGTCAAAGCTATTTCTGTAGCTTTGAAGAATTTAATTAAAGGTATAGTACAATATTCTTCTGTAATACCTACACGGGTTGATTTGTTTATTAACAATTATAAGTTCTTGGATGTTACATGTAATAATAAGGTTTTGAGATCACTAATTACAAAAGAATATTTCCCTCTTCCTGTTAAAAGAAAGGTTTTATCTGAGAGGTTTTCAAAAGCTGACTAAAGTTACAACTAGACACCTCTCCTTTCCCTTGCTACCTAAAATGAAAGAAGTACACTTCAGAACAATCAATGACATTTACCCATGTAATGACTTACTTAGAATGAGATTTAATTTGGATAGTAATGTATGTATTTTCTGCTTGAAAGATATTGAGTCACAGGAACATCTTTTTTACAGTTGTACTATTGTTAGATCCTTTTGGGACAGATTGTATGTGTGGTTGAAGACGAAAAATGTAATGCCTGCCTTTGACTATCACATTGTTAAGTTTGGTATCTTTATGCAAATCAAAGAAATAGAATTTCTGTGCAATAATATGTTGATTGTAGCAAAGTTTTATATACACAAATGTAGATTTGTTAAAGTTTCTCCTTTGTTTTACAGCATTTAAAAAACGATTTTAGAATTTTATTTCAATCCATAAAACATTTAAAATCAAAAGTTCCTTAAAATCAAAAGTGCCTTAAAACTCTCTAAACTTCTGTCAACATAATGAATTGATTGAATTGACCCTCCCCCCCATGTAATTTAATTTGTGTTATAAAATTATTTTCATGTTTTAATTATTTTTATTTTATTTTATTTAGTATTTTTTGTTTATTATATGCTGCTTGGATGTATTGTTAAATGTGTTTAACAATAGAAAATTGTTAAAAACAAAAAAACAACAACAAAACAAAACAACAACGACAACAAAAAACACCTACAGAAAAAGCTGAATGCCTTTGTCCACAGAAGGGATTTCCTGGAACATCATCAATGAGTCTCACTTCTGGAGGGCGCCCTCCAGCGACAAGTATGAAAGAAAAATAAATTACATTAACTGAGTACTCATTATTGCTCACAAAACCCTGATTTAGGTCAAAATAGCAAAGATAATTAAGAACTTTGAGGTAAACATTTGCAAATCCTTATGTTTTTCTCCAGTGTAGAGAAGTGTATATTTTTTCTTTTTCTTGCAGCTATATTTATTATTGTATTTATTCTTAAATGCTCAGTTTTTTATATTATAGTGAAACAGTGTTATTAAAAAAGTAATATTCCTTATTCTATTTAATGTGTCTATATAGAAATAATAACCATAATCATTATTAGTTATATTGATATATAAAAACAACATTTTTGGCCAAATTGTGCAGCCCTACACATACAGCACACCTGGTGCGTGTGTGTGTGCGTGTGTTTTTGGCCTTTTTTTCAAAAAGAAAGAAAATGTTTGTCTAAAAACCTGTAGCACCAGTGTGCCCTGTACAGAATATTTATGTAAAAACATTCAATGTCTGTAGCACTAGTGCTATATGCAAAAAAAGTACAGCCCTGATATGATATTTATCGGAAATTAATGGATGATAAAATTGGTGTCTTTTCTCCATTCTGCCACCAGTGGGCAACCGATGACCAAACAAACACATTAGGCTACTATGTTTACGAAATATAGTGTCTACAAAACTGGCAAAAACATGTTTTCTATGTGCTTGAGTACAAATGATCTTTTTTTTTTCTATGTGATTTCCTCAAAAAAAGTACATCTGCCTCCTTTTTTCAATTTCCTCTCTAATCTCTCTCCTGTATGTTGCTGGGTAATATTCAACATACGATTACCATACTGGCAGAAATGCAAATTTAAAAAATGCTAGTAAATATTAAGTTCAGGATATCTCTGGTTTAAAAAATAAGTACTAGATGTATTTTTTCTTAACAGGAAGACTGTAATTAAATACTAGTCACTATTGGAATAAGTACTAGTATCTAAAACATAAGAACTAGTATCTAATAAATAAGTAGCCTACTAGTAACTTTACAAAAGACATTTTACAAAGAATAAACACTATGGCAAGCCGTTTTAACATTTAATCTATTTCCCGTACTAGTATCTATTTTCATGTTACTAGTACTTATTCATTAGATACTAGTACTTATTCATTAGATACTAGTGCTTATTCATTAGATACTAGTACTTATTCTTTAGGTACTAGTGTCTTTTGTAAAGTTACTAGTACTTATTCATTAGATACTAGTACTTATTTATTAGATACTAGTAGGTATTCTAATAGTGACTAGTATTCAATTATACTTTTCTTGTATGGCAAAAATAGAACTAGTTCTTATTTTTTAGTTACTAGTACCTTTTTAGACCAGAGATATCCTGAACTTAATAGATACTAGTACTTTTTACGTTTGCATTTCAGCCCAGTATGCTAATCGTATGTTGAATATTAATGAACCAGGAACATATATGGGAAAGAGATTACACAGGAAACGGAAATAAGAAGACGGAAAGAAGAAGGGAAAGACAGAAGGTGAAAATGGCAGAAGTACTTGAACAAATATGTAGAAAATGCAAATATGTTGAACGATCGATAAACCAGGGAAACACTGGAAGCGCACAGCTGATGCCTAATATGTTTGTTGGTCATTGTACGAGTGACCTCTATTGGCAGGATGCAGATAAGACATCTATTTAGTTTTTTTTTTGTCATAGTTCAATGGCAGTTCGCATGTTTCATAATGTTGGTAATTCATTGGAGTTGTTTTTATTTACCAGTATAACTAAAAAAAAAGTATGGTTGTTATTATTATTACTACTGATACCGCGAAACATTAAAAACATAACACTATTTGGCTATTTAAGAATAAGAGGTTCATCGAGTAACCTCTGGTGGCAGGAAGGAGATAAGACACCAATTTTATTACCTATTATTTTCCTGGTTTTCCTCCAGTAAAAACAATAAAAATTATATCAGGGCTGTACGTAAACTTTTTTTTTTTTTTTTTGCATATAGCACAGAGACTGAATGTTTTTACATGAATGTTCTGTACAGGGCACATAAAATACAAACCTTATCGTCAGACAAACATTTTCTTTATTTAGAAAAAAGGCCAAAAAATAATTAATAAAAATTTTAATCTTGACTGTCGTGTTCACTTTATGTGGTTTCTGAAGTGGTCCTCTTGCATTATAAGGACTAAAAATCTTTGCTTGTGTTCATCTGAAGAAAGAAAGTCGTAAACATCTGGGACAACATGAGGGTCAGTAAATGATGAGAGAATTGTCACTTTTGGGTGAAAGAGCAAGATGTGATGCAGAGGCTAGAAACATATTCCAGACAGAGAAATTAATGGAATTAAAACATACAACATTAAAGTTTTGAAAGGCCACTTTTTTGTGTTGTCTATTTAACATCACTGTCTAGAAGAATAATTAATCTTTTAATTGTTTATTTGGAGCATTTAGAATTTTTTGACTAGTTTGATTAATTAATGGGGAAATCATGTAATTATTAAGATTAAAAATATATTTTCCGACAGTCCTAATTCCTACTCAATGTATGATTTAATGACATATTGTAAATACAACTTATCCACCACCTGATAAGAACATCACTAAACATGAATTACAGTTCATTTAACATACAATGTTTATTTAAACTTTGTATTTGTAACATTATTAATTGGTAGATGGTGAACTTTTAAAGCCAGAAATGTACCTGATGAAAGTCATAACTGATGTAGAAATGTGTGTGAAAACAATAATAATTGATTCTCACATTAGGCATGAATGTTTGAGCTTCTGTTTATCAATTTTAATGTGCATAAGATGAAATACAAATGTAATGTAAGGATTTGCAAATGTTCACCTTAAAGTTCTTAATTATGTTTGCTATTTTGACCCAAATTAGGGTTTTTTAACCTTTTTGAGTACTCAATTAATGTAATATCTTTTTCATTCATACTTGTCGCCGGAGGGCGCCCTCGCGCACAAACTCCACAAGTGAGACTATGAAATCTCTTAAACTTTCCGTGTTTATGTAGCCTAGTAGTTGCCGTTTTGAGATTAATTCTATTACCCGTACTGGTATCTATTTTCATGTTACTAGTACTTATTTTTAAGATACTAGTACTTATTCATTAGATACTAGTACTTATTCTTTAGATACTAGTACTTATTCATTAGATACTAGTACTTATTCTTTAGATACTAGTACTTTTTCTTTAGATACTAGTACTTTTTCTTTAGATACTAGTACTTATTATTTAGATACTAGTACTTATTATTTAGATACTAGTACTTATTCTTTAGATACTAGTACTTTTTCTTTAGATACTAGTACTTATTCATTAGATACTAGTACTTATTAAATAGATACTAGTACTTATTATTTAGATACTAGTACTTATTCATTAGATACTAGTACTTATTTAAATAGTGACTAGTAACTATTCAGTTAATACTAGTAACAAATTAAAAATTTTGCCATTGATTTCTATGGGGATCTCTCATTGAGATATCAACTATTCAGTTTTGACTAGTATGTATTCCAGTTGTGACTAGTAGTTAATCATTAGGTACTAGTATCTATTTAATAGATACTAGTACTTATTAATTAGATACTAGTACTCATTAAATAGATACTAGTACTTTTTTATTAGATACTAGTACTTATTCATTAGATACTAGTACTATTCATTAGATACTAGTACTTATTCATTAGATACTAGTACTTATTTATTAGATACTTGTACTTAATAAATAGATACTAGTACTTATTAATTAGATACTAGTACTTATTAATTAGATACTAGTACTTATTAAATAGATACTAGTACTTATTAATTAGATACTAGTACTTATTTATTAGATACTTGTACTTATTAATTAGATACTAGAACCTTTTGGAAAGATAAAACCTATGGTTTTATCTGTGTTCTTCAAGCCATCTCTGGTATTTTTGAGAATAAATATATATATATATATATATATATATATTTAAAAGACAGTGCTAATCGACATAGCCTTTAACACTGTTATAAGGTGACATGCTTTCTGCCTCATTCTGTTTAATAAAGCCATATCAGATCACAAAAGGAAGTTATTTCCAATGCTCGACTGATGTTATGAAGTGAATTTGGAGTAAAAACATGTCAAAATACTTTTGCTGGGCAAAAGATTTGGCATTTTTCCTTGTGTTTTCATGGTAACCAGTTAGCAAGGTAGGCTAATATACAAAGCCATGTAGCCCTACTTAACAATCAAATTAATTCAGCATATTCATGTATTGTATTACCATGTGGACTCTGATTGGACGGTGGATAGGAACTCATGTTTATGTAATGATCTGTTTAAATGAAGATATCTCCAAATAAATTCTTACTAGTTCTTTATGAGGTTAAAGATATCTCCAAACGAACAGTGAAGGGTAGTTATTCTGTTTTTGATATCATCTTTTAATTTCGGACTAGTAGTTATTGCAATAGTGACTAGTATCTATTTAGATATTACTAGCAAGCAGACATTAGATACTAGTACTTATTAAATAGATACTGGTACTAATTCATTAGATACTAGTAACTATTTAATAGATACTAGTAATTATTCATTAGTTACTAGTACTTATTTATTAGACACTAGTATCTTTTATAATTATTACTAGTAACAATTGTTATTTTACTAGTCAGATTAGCTTTTTTACTCGTCTTATGTTATGACTAGTCCGAATGGCCACAGTAGAGTTCAATTAAACATTTTACTAGTAAAATAAAAAATCTTACTAGTAACATTTCAAATAAGTACTAGTATGTAATAAATGTGTACTAGTATATTTTAAATAAATACTAGTATCTATTTAATAAGTACTAGTTTCTATTTTATAAGTACTAGTATCTATTAAATAGATACTAGTATCTAATGAATAAGTACTAGTGTCTATTTAATAGGTACTAGTATCTATTAAATAGGTACTAGTATCTATTGATTAAGTACCAGTATCTAATGATTAAGTACTAGTATCTATTAATTAAGTACTAGTATCTAATTAATAAGTACTAGTATCTATTAAATAGATACTAGTACCTAATGATTAACTACTAGTCACAACTGGAATACATACTAGTCAAAACTGAATAGTTGATATCTCAATGACAGATCCCATAGAAATCAATGGCAATTTTTTTCTTTTTTTACTAGTAACAACAGAATTGTTACTAGTCACTATTAAAATAAGTACTAGTATCTAATAAATAATAACTAGTATCTATTTAATAAGTACTAGTATCTAATGAATAAGTACTAGTACCTATTAAATAGGTACTAGTATTTAATGAATAAGTACTAGTGTCTATTTAATAGGTACTAGTATCTATTTGATAGGTACTAGTATCTAATGAATGAGTACTAGTACCTAATAAATAAGAACTAGTGTCTAATGAATAAGTACTAGTATCTTTTAAAAAAGTACTAGTATCTAATGAATAAGTACTAGTATCTAATGAATAAGTACTAGTACTTAAAGGAAAATATACTAGTATCTAAAAAATAAGTACTAGTAACATGAAAATAGATACTAGTATGGGAAATAGATTAAATGTTAAAACGGCTTGCCATACTAGTACACATTTATTAGATACTAATACTTATTTGAAATGTTACTAGTAAGATTTTTTATTTTACTAGTAAAATGTTTAACTGAACTCTACTGTGGCCATTCGGACTAGTCATAACATAAGATGAGTAAAAAAGCAGATCTGACTAGTAAGATAAAAATTGTTACTAGTAATAATTGTGAAAGATACTAGTGTCTAATAAATAAGTTCTAGTACCTAATGAATAACTACTAGTATATATTAATTAGTTACCAGTATCTATTCAATAAGTACTAGTATCTAATGAATGCTTACTAGTAATATTTAAATAGATACCAGTCACTATTGCAATAATTACTAGTCAGAAATTAAAAGATGATATCAAAAACAGAACAACTACCCTTCCCTGTTCATTTGGAGATATCTTTAACCTCATAAAGTACTAGTTAGAATGTATTTGGAGATATCTTCTTTTAAAAAGATCATTACATAAACATGAGTACATCTCCACCGTCCAATCAGAGTCCACATGGTAATACAATACATTAATATGCTGAATTAATTTGATTGTTAAGTAGGGCTAAATGGATTTGTATGTTAGCCTACCTTGCTAATTGGTTACCATTAAAACACAAGGAAAGATTACAAACCTGTTGTCCAACAAAAGTATAATGATATGTTTAGTCCAAATACACTTCACAACATCAGCTGAGTCTTTGAAATAACATTTTTTTGTGATCTGGCATGGTTTTATTAAACAGAGGCAGAAATCATACTACTTTATACTATTCTTAATGGTGATAAAGGCTATGTCGGTTAGCACTGCGTTTTCAATTTACTTTATTTTTATAAAAAATACCCGAGATGCCTTGAAGAACACAGATAAAAGCCATATATTGCCACAATAATTGTTTATTTTATTTTTGTTTCATCAGTAAAACATCTATCTGCATGTTATTCAGCTACTAGGCTACATCTACAGCAAAAGCTGAATGCCTTTGTCCACTGAAGGGATTTCCTGGAACGTCATCAGTGAGTCTTACTTGTGGAGGGCGCCCTCTGGCGACGAGTATGAATGAAAAAGAAATGACATTAACTGAATACTCATTATTGCTCACAAAACCCTGATTTGGGTAAAAATAGCAAAGATAATTAAGAACTTTGAGGTAAACATTTGCAAATCATTAAGTTTTCTTCAGTGTAGAGAAGTGTACTTTTTTTTCCTTTCTTGCAGCTAGATTTATTATTATATTTATTCTTAAATGCTCAGTTTTTTATATTAAAATGAAATAGTGTTATTACAAAAGTAATATTCCTTGTTTTGTTTAATGTTTCTATATAGAACTAATAACCATAATCATTATTAGTCATATGAATATATATAAAAACAACAAAGTTCCCGACTGGCTGGCCGCTAGCTGGAATCGCAAAGTTACAGAATCTCTTATAGATGGTGAAGACTTTCCCACTTTCAAAGAATTTGCTGACTTTGTATCGGTAGAAGCAGAGATAGCATGCAATCCAGTCACCTCTCTCCATGCACTCCACTCCTCCTACTCATTTAAGGAAAGAAAAGATGCTTGGGAGTTCAAAGGAACTAAGGCTAATGTTTTTAGCATTCAAACTGCCTCAAACAACAACAGTTCACCCAGTAATGGTAAAGCAAAACCCCGGTGTATGTGGTGCAAAAGGGATGATCATCAATTGCCCAAATGCTTACACTTCAGAGAACAGTCTCTAACTGATAAACGGACATATGTAAAGGAAAACAACTTATGTTATGGATGTCTTAAACCAGGTCACAACGCCAAAGAATGCCATCACCGTCAGATCTGTGACACATGTAAGGGAAGACACCCTACCTGTCTCCACGATGAGAACTATAAGGCAAGTATGAGTCGAGAAGGCCATCTATCGTTGGTAAAGAAACAATGCTCCAGAGGAATCCACGGCAGCTACAGCACTTAATGTCACTAGAGGAGACCAGTCATGCATTACCTCTATGATTGTTCCTGTGTGGGTGTCAGTGGCCACTGATCCTGATAAAGAACAGCTCATTTATGCATTATTGGACACACAAAGTGACAGCACATTCATCGATAAGGAAACAAGCTATAAGCTTCAAGTTGATACCATACCGGTGAAACTGAAACTTACCACCATGCTTGGAGAGAACATCATTGTGCAGAGTGAAAGAGTCTTGGGGCTGAGGGTAAGAGGCTACAACTCATGCGTTCACATCGATCTCCCTCCTGCATATACGAAGGACTGCATTCCAGGAAATCGTGAACATATACCCACTCATAACACAGCAAGGAGTTGGCCTCATTTGAGAGTTATAGCTGAAAAGGTGCCTCCCCTCCTCTCATGTGAAATTGGACTTTTAATTGGGTACAACTGTCCCAGAGCATTAACTCCCAGACAAGTATTAACAGGCAAGGACAGTGAGCCCTACGCCATCTGCACTGATCTGGGATGGAGTGTTGTAGGCAGTGCCGTGCCAAGCATGGACAGAGGAGATGTCGGACTGTGTCACAAAGTGATGGTAAAGGAACTTCCTCCAGTAACACCCATGGACGTGCTTGGCGCTCTGGAGTCGGATTTCAAGGATGTCAAAGATCACAAAGTAGTTTCTCAGGAAGATCTCTTGTTTTTAGACATACTCAAAGGAAGCATAAAGAAAAACGAGCAGGGACTTTATGAGATGCCCTTACCTTTTAGACAGCGACCACGTTTACCAGACAATAGAAAACTCGCTGAGAAGAGGCTGGATCATCTTCGAAGGAAATTCAGCAAAGAGGAAAAGTACAAGGCGGACTACACAACATACATAAATGAAATCATCGAGAGAGGTGATGTCGAACAAGTGCTTGAGAAGGGAACCTCAGGTGAACAATGGTACATTCCCCATCACGGAATATACAACCCAAAGAAACCTGATAAGCTGTGTGTCGTATTCGATTGCTCTGCAAGGTGTGGTGGCACCAGCTTGAATGATCACCTTCTTCCAGGGCCAGTTCTGATAAACAACCTCACTGGAGTCCTCCTACGGTTCAGACAACACCCAATAGCCTTCATTTGCGATATAGAGAAAATGTTCCATCAATTTCACATACCAGAACAGGATTGTGACTACTTACGATTTTTATGGTGGAAGGATGGAGATGTCAGCATCCAACCTCAAGACTATCGATTAAAGGTCCATCTTTTTGGGGCTGTATTTTCACCTGGTTGTGGAAACTACGCGTTGAAGTATTTAGCCAAAGAAAATGAACTTTTGCTTCCAGTCGGATCTCAGTTCGTAGCAAGAGACTTTTATGTAGATGATGGCGTCACAAGTGCTGATACGGAGGAAAAGGCCATTTGAATGGCACAAGAGGCAAGAGAGATATGCACCAAAGGGGGTCTTCATCTTCACAAATTTATCTCAAACAGCCAGACGGTTCTACAGAGTATACCCTCATCAGAACGAGCAACAGATACAAAGACAAAGGATTTGACTTTCTCAGACACACAAGTAGAGCGAGCGCTTGGAATCCAGTGGAGTGTGGAAGAGGATAGTTTCAGGTTCAACAACACTCTAACGAATCAGCCAGGAACACGTAGAGGCATATTAGCGACTGTTGCCTCCGTCTTCGATCCTCTTGGTTTCTTAGCGCCTTACGTTCTTACTGGAAAGAAGATTTTGCAGGAGATGTGTCGTCAAGGTGTTGACTGGGATGAGCATCTGCCAGATATGCTAAAGCCACGGTGGGAGAGTCGCTCCTACAAAGTTAACTACAATTCCAAGGCTTGAATTAACGGCATCAGTAGTCTCAGTTGCTATTAGTGACATACTCAGAGAAGAGATGAGTTTTGCTTTCACTAAAGAGTACTTTTGGACCGATTCCAAAGTGGTGTTGAGCTACATCAACAATGACTCGAGACGTTTTCATACATTTGTTGCGAACAGAGTTCAGAAGATTCGCAATAGCACCACTCCTCAGCAATGGCATTATGTGCCTACAGACAAGAATCCAGCAGACGGAGCTTCTCGAGGGAGAACAGTGAGCGAGCTGCTTGAATCTGACTGGTTCTCAGGTCCCGCTTTCCTATGGGAAAGAGAAATATGCATGTTTGAAAATGGAACGACAGATCTGACAATTGGAGATCCAGAGATCAGACAAGCTCAAACATTACAAACTTCTGTGTTACCATCATCAGAACCTCTCAGTATTGCAGACCGTCTGATCAAATTCTCATCATGGTCCAGAGCCATAAGGGCAGTGGCCCGCTTAGTACGCAGGGCTAAGCAAATTAAGTCCAACAAACTTAGCACAGTGAGTGAACAGCAAAACGCAGAACATGTCATCATAAAGGATCTGCAAAAACAAGCATATGGCAAAGAAATTGAACATTTAAAAAAGGGAAAGCAATTGACATAGGGCAACAAACTCTATCAACTTGATGTTTTTATGGACTCAAACGGCATTGTAAAGGTGGGAGGTAGACTTCACCATTCAACTCTTTGTGACTCACTTAAACATCAGATTGTCATTCCCAAGGAACATCACGTTACAAAGCTGATAATCGCACACCACCATGAGAAAATTCAGCATCAAGGTAAAGGCCTTACAGCAAATGCAATCAGATCCAGTGGTTATTGGATTCCAAGTATGATAGGGCGGTATCCTCATGTATACGTCAGTG
>VONZ01002846.1:0-35437 GCA_012976165.1 Labeo catla | reverse complement strand
CATTACAGTGGCATTCATGATGTTCACTCAAATGAGATGCAGAAAGCATAAACTAATCTGCTGCCTCAAGCTTTTGTTTCAGCAAAGAGCAAATGTTTGCTGTGAAACAATATTGCAATTGCTTAGAAGCGAATTACTAAAAGGGTCAAAAGCCCAACTAAAGGAAACACTTGATGGTGACATCATTTTAACCAATAAAACCAGTATCTAATTTTCTGTCATTCTCAATTCTCAACAGGAGGTTTTCGTCACTAACGCACAATCATCATTTAATTAGTCACTTAATTTTCTCATTAACTTTAACTCTTTGAGGACTTGGGATTTGACTTGAGACTTGCTTGTGACTTAAAAGGAATGACTTGGTTCCACCTCTGGTGAAATCAGCTGGCTAAGTTCATGGGTGGAATAAACATATGGCAGGACTTTTACTTTCTGACCCCTGCACTGCCCACCTCTGATGATGAGCATTTACACAGATTTCAAGAACTTTAGACGTTCCACAGTTTTGACAAGTAGAAATTCTAGTTCCCTTTCGAGGAACTCGAACTGCGTCCTCTAGGGGGCGCTAGGGGGAACGCCGTCTGCGTGACCTGTGTCTGAAGTATACATACAAAAACACCAACGGAGTTGGCCGGCGACAGCCTATGACGTCACTACCGGCGCGACCTCAGTATAAAAGGGTGCCGGTAGAGCAGGACGGCCTCTTCTTCGTCTTCATTGACCTTTTGTCTGTAACCAAAGCTCGATTGAGTGCATGTTTCTCACCAATGTTTTAATTATGGCTCGCGTGTGACGATGTGTGGTAAGGAGCAAGCGCTTTTTGCTCCGTGGAGTTTATTGCGCTTTTTGCTTGTCTCTTGCGAGAAACAAGCACGCTCTGATACCCGCACCTATCATACGGTCCTTATATGGTGAGGATTAAGCGAATATCGGCTCTCGAGGGAGTTGAATGAGATCACCGCATTTATTGCTTGTTGCGAGAGGCACACACGCTCTCATACTCGCTTACACAGGGCTCGCGGGCTGTGTGTGCGGTAGTCAGCCGCGCTTTCAGCTCTCGAGGGAGTTGAATGCGACCGTCGCATTCAGTGCTTATTTCTTGCGATGGACTGGCGTACTCTCGTATCCGCTTGCACGAAGCTCACGAGCTGTGTGTGTGTGGTCGGGAGCAGCGCGTCCAGCTCGCGAGGGAACTGAATGTGCTCATCGCGATGCATTCGCAAAGGAGGAAGGTGAGTCTTCTCTATACCCGAATTTGCATGAGTGTGCTCGCCTCTCGGGCATTAACAACGCATTCGCGGCGGCGGCTCCGTTCCGCCTGATTCCCGCGGGGGTCTGGCGCGTGGGCGGAGCGTGTTCAGCTCCCCAAGGGGGGTTGAACATATGCTGCGCGTTGCGATTGTGGTGTTAATTTTCTGCCATACTCGAGGGTATGGACAGAAAATGAAGAAGATAGTATAGCCATCTGAGGATGGTTATAGCTTTTTGCGTTATTTATGTGGTTAAGTGCAGCTATCTGAGGCTAGCTGTGTGTTAACCTGTCCCTTTTCATAGAGCTGTCTATCTGAGGATAGCCAGGTGTTAGCTCGGCGATCGCTCCCCTTTCTAGGGTTTCTAAGTAGCGATCTCTTTGAGCTCCTAGTCAGGTAAGTGCTGTCTCCCCTGCCTGGGATGTGGGTAGACAGCCCATTCTTTGTGGTCAGGTCAATCGTGGTTGATTTCACTTTTCTGTTAACTCTGTGATTGCTCCCCTTATAGGGTTTTTAAGCAGTACCTTGAGCCCTCTGTCAGATGGTGCTATTCTCTGGTGAAGCAGGTGGTGACTCCACTCACCATCCCGACAGTTTCTCAAGAAGGTCCCCCCCTCTGGTCTTTCACCATGGTTTGGTTTCCTTGCCTGGATCTGCCTTCGGCATATCGATTGGGAAACTTTCAGGTCCCCACTACAGCACTGCATCTAGGGCTATGGTCCTACCTTCAGGTAAGCTCTTCGGAAGTCTTTCTCGCAGGGAGCTCCTGGACATGCTTTATAGACACATGGACCTACGCCACCTGGCTAGACCCTCTTCTGGATTTCCACCCTTTCATACAGACCTGTTCTCATGCCATTTGGTGATCTAGCGAGTCGCCCCTCCGAGGAATGGGCTTGATCACGCTATGTCTCGCCATCTTACGAATCGGGGTCGTTTCTGCGGAAACTCTCTGGTGCTCCAAGGAGCCTTTGGCTACATTGTGGCCCTTGTTCTCGAGGTTCTGCGGGCCTTGATAGAGTAGGGCCTTATGCTTTCCATTGAGATGGTAAGCACAGGTCTGTGTGGGGTGAGAATGGTTCAGGCCTCCCTTACAGGGCTCGGATGGTGCTATCGGAGTCATGTGCAGGAACCACGGTGGGGTGAGTACGGCTCAGTGCTATGTGTCTATCCTGCTGTATGTTGGGGTCCTGCTTTGTTGTGTGCTTCCTTGGTAGGTCCTCTTCGAGCACCCCCCTCTGGTCCTTGACCATGGTTATGGTCTGCTTGCCTGGATCTGCCTCCGGCTTTGGAATAGGAAGCTTTCAGGTCCCCACTACAGCACTACTTCTAGGGTCTCGGTCCCATCTCTAGGTAAGCCCTTTGAAAATCTTTTCACAGGGAGCTTCCGTCGTTGGGATAGACACATGGACCTGAGGCCACCGGGTTGAGACCCTCGATCTGCATCCTGCCCTGAGGGGTTTTCTGCTGCTGGGGTTTCCGCCTCTTACACAGACCTGCTCTTGACAAAGTGGTGTTCTAGCGGGTCGCCCCTCTGAGGAGTGGGCAGGATTGTGCTATGTTTCGCCATCTTACGAGTCAGAGTTATTTCTGGGGAAATTCTCTGATCACGTCTAGGAGCCTCTTTCTCGGCCCTCGCTCCCAGGGTTCTGCGGGCCTTGGTAGAGCAGGGCCCTTGCTTTCCATCAAGGTGGTAAGCATAGGTCTGTGTGGGGTGGGAAGGGCACAAGCCCCCTTGAGAGGTTACACGTAGAACAGCCTGAGGGCTGGGGATGTTGCTGCTTTCTTTGCAGCCTTTGAGAGGTGGCTCCCCTTCAGGTCTGGTCTCTGTATCTCTTCCTGGGCAAGGCGTGACGAGGCTCCCCTTTCTGCGGGAAGGGTTTGCTGAGACTCGTCCCCCTTGGGGCATCAGACCTCCCTCCCGCCTTCGGGAATACAGGTCTGTTCTGATACGCCGCCTTTTGGTTAAGGTGTATCGGCTTTTTTGGCAGCATTTTTAGACAGCCAGCTGCGGCCGCTGTCTGCTCGGTGCATGCTCCCCTCTTTTCGGGGAGTTTTTGAGTCTGCCCGAGCATTTCCCTCGGGCAACTGAGGTTCGCCCTTACTGCCTTTCCCCCCTTGGGCCCATGGAACTGTTTACCAGGACCAGATCTAATCCAAGGCTCGACGATGCTCCCCTCTTTATATAAGAAGTCTATGAGCTCGTCCCTCCTGGGGAATCAGTGGCTCCTCCTTCCGGGAGTGGAAGCCTTACCCGATACACTGTCGTCTCCTGGGCGGTTACGTGTTTTCGGCTCTTGGCAGTATATTGGATAGATAGCCGAGGCTACTATCTGCTTGGCATCTTTGCTCCCCTCTCTTGAGGGTTTCGTTTGAGCATTGCCTTCTCGGCGTCAAGATACGCCCCTACTGCCTTCCCCTACAGCCTTGTTAAGCCGGCAGTTTCCCCTCAACTTGAGGGTCTTCTTCTTTTCACCGTTTCTCAACGGTACGTCTAAAATCCATAAGTATGGTAAGTGCACACATGAACCTTTGGGCACTTTTCTCAAATCCACGCTGTGGTATGGAAAGCACCGGTGTTCTGCGTCCATTCTAAAATCCTTTATGGTAGGGATTCACGCGCTTTTGCCCGTACCCTTTCTCGAGAGGGCTAAAAAACCCCGGTCACCCTGGGTTCCTCTCCTTAACATCTGCCAGGCTAAAAAGGAACGGTTTTTGCGCGCTCTTTCTAGCGCGCTCCTCCTTTACGCTCACCGAGGTGAGCAGGGAGCTACCGCTGCGCTCTGTTTATGACTCCTGAGGGAATCATACGGAACTACAGTGGCTCCTGTAAATCAGGCCAGCCTAGACTTCCTAGGCCTTCGGCCATGTCCCCTTAAAGGAATACCTCGGTTTCCAAGCTTGGGCTCTGCCTCGGGTCAGCCTCGACCATTACAGGTAAGTTAGGCAGGTAGCCCAGGCTCTGGCCGTAGGGGATATTTCTCTGACAGCCGTCACTTATTCCAGGGGCAACTCCCTTAAAGTCTAGGGAGTTGGTACTTAGTGCCTGTCTCTCCGAAGTCAGGCACTCCCCTCAGCATGGCAGCGTGGGTATAACCGTTCCCCATAGCACCCCCTAGAGGACGCAGTTCGAGTTCCTCGAAAGGGAACGTCTCAGGTTACGTATGTAACCCTGGTTCCCTGAGAAGGGAACGAGACACTGCGTCCTCTAGGCTCATGGCCATGCTTCAGGATGTGAGCTTCAGACGAAGAAGTGACCGTCCTGCTCTACCGGCACCCTTTTATACTGAGGTCGCGCCGGTAGTGACGTCATAGGCTGTCGCCGGCCAACTCCGTTGGTGTTTTTGTATGTATACTTCAGACACAGGTCACGCAGACGGCGTTCCCCCTAGCGCCCCGTAGAGGACGCAGTGTCTCGTTCCCTTCTCAGGGAACCAGGGTTACATACGTAACCTGAGACGTTTTCATATTTGAAAAAGTGTTTTTAGATGTACAGGTCCGTGTTACAGAAAGTAGTATACAAAGGCTTTTTCTACCTTGTGGCCATCAAGCTTTGCTAACAGCCCACTTTCGTTCAAAGTCGCCCTATTTTCAGGTGCAATTGTAATATCCCCACATGAACACTAACTGGCAGTGTTTCCAAACACAATTCCGATTTCTTTTCAGATGCCTTTCAGCTGTGAGAATTAAATAGAAAAGTGTTAATATGCCATTGCTCCTTCTGTAGTGACTTTTTTCTGTGTTGATGATAACATGTTTTCATTGTTAAACTTGGAAAACTTTGCTTTATTTCCAAGACAGAACAACAGAGAAAATTTGTTTATTGTTGTTTCCAAAATGAGTAAGATACCAAATGATTTTTGGAGAAACTTTTATAACTGATATCTAAACAATGACCTATAATACAGTCATTTTATATCTGGTAAACTCTTAAAATTGTTGAGGTAGTTAATGACAAGAACACATATTTGTGGGCCTGAACATTATAATCAATAGCAAGTGTGTGTGTGTGTATGTGTTTAGACAATCTCACAGACCCTCACAACTTTTTTTTTTCAGGATTCATTTGTAATGTGACACATCTGTTGTTGCTATGGTAAGTTTTAGGAATGGAAGCCCTATATAAGGTAACCTTACCACTCCATCGCTGTCCTGTTCAATCGTTACTACAGACAACTTTAACATACACTGTAAAAACCTGAACAAACAGTTAGAGAGAAAAGAATGTCTTATTGGTCACCAACAGTCACACATGCTTCAACTGCTAAAAGATCTTTGACTAACATTTATGTATAATCTCTCTCTCTCTGTCTTTTTTTTTTTTTTTTTTTGGTGTTGGTTTTAAATGTATAAATATAGTTCATTTATAATATACACTATTTATTTGTATCACATATAATTATGTTTATATATATATATATATATATATATACTATATATACATACATATATATGTATATATACAAATAAAAAGTATGCAATACAATTATATATTTTAGTATTTTTTTATTTTTACAAAATTCCTTTGCCAGCTGTTTCTTTTTATTTTTGTAAATAAAAAAGTGACTTGTCGATTAAGGCTAAAATGCATAATTATGATCAGTCAGATTATTGTAAGATTATGAATTTGTGTGTGAAATGACTGTCTTGTTGGTTTCCATGGGAGACTCCACAGGTGAATTATGGTCTGTTTGCAGAGAGATTCCAGAATGGACGTGTTTGCGTAAGGAGCTCTGTTTCCCGCTCACGCTTAAGCCATACAGGATCACTGAGCTCACGGATACACCATCCTGCATCCTGGATGTCCTCTGGCGATAAGCCCCATCCATGGATACATCCACTCACGGATCTCAAGGGTCCTCACTTCATCCCACCGCTCACGGTTACCATGACAACCAATATAAACACACTCCTCACAGTGCATGAAATTATACACAAGCATGAAATTATTGCACATTTATTAAACACTTCAACAGATGAATCTCTTCAAACATTAATCCTGTTTGAATGAAAAAAAAAAAACTAATTATATTATGTATTATATTATATTATATATGCATAAGGAAAATGAAGCTTATTTTCAGGACATTTCAAGACATTTCAAGATATTTTGACTTTATTTTCATTCCAGTTAAGCAAATTTACCCTTAGTTGCCTACTGTATTATTGTAATTTATTGCCACAAAAATAATATAACAACGTATAAAATAACCTTAAAATCCTGCATTTTTATGCAAAATATAATTTTGTCTTTTTTTCTTTTGATTTTTGGATTAAAATATGACTACAATATTTATTTGTAAGATTTGTATTCAGAAAGACATAAAACATTCTTATAATGATCTTTACCATGTTTAGGATGTGAAAAATGTCAGAAGCATATGAGGTTTTACATTAAAAGCATTTGAGGTTTATTTGTTCAGCTCCCTGTTTAATGTAAAAAGTGCACTCTGTTTTTTATGATCGAAAATATTTGACACCATCAGCATTTAATGTCACAGATTTCAGCTTTTTATGATTTTATATACATCACAAACACACTAACACAATATGAAATGAGCTCAGTCTCTGTCTAGACTCCAGCGTATGTGCCATTGTAGAAGAAAGGTTTGTCTGAGACACAGTGACCTACGACCTCTGGAGTCCATCTCTGAATCTTCGGCTGTCCCTTTTCATCTGGTCGCACAATGACCGTGCTGCGGGACGCGAGCGAGGGGTCCTCGTCGAAAAAATTGAAGGGACGCAGGAAGAATCCCACCGCGTTTCCTGGAGTCGCTGTGTTGGGAATGTCTTCAGAATGAGGAATGTGTAAGAATCCCACCGTCACCCAGGCAACCAAATCCTGCCAAGAAATATATAATTGTCATTTGAGTATTTTTAGATATTTATATATATTTTTTTCATCTAGCAATTTATCCATTTCCATTAACTGAAAGAAATGTTAACTAAAATTATATACTGGACCACAAAACTAGTCTAAAGTAGCACGGGTTTATTTGTAGCAATAGCCAAAAATACATTGTATGGGTCAAAATGATCTATTTTTCTTTAATGTCAAAAATCATTTGGATATTAAGTAAAGATCATGTTCCATGAAGATATTTTGTAAATTTCCTACTGTAAATATATCAATTTTTGTTTGTTTTGATTAGTAATATGCATTGCTGAGAACTTCTTCTGGACAACTTTAAAGGCGATTTTCTCAATATTTAGATTTTTTTGCGCCCTCAGATTCCAGTTTCTCAAATAGTTGTAGCCAAATATTGTCCTATCCTAACAAATCAAACATCAGTGGAAAGCTTATTTATTCATTTATTCAAAAAAATGTTTATGATTGGTTTTGGTGTCCATATATATATATAAATTCTGTTATTTGTCAAGGTAACATTTCTAGTTTTCATTTAATTTAAGCTGAAGTACTAAAATGACTAAAAAGACTGAAATAATAATTACTAAAAAACTATAGCCAATAAAATACAAATGACAATAATGCTAAAATTTGAAATCAAATTAATATGCCTACTAATAATATTGTATATTTATACTAAAATAATGTGAACTAAAGGTGTTTCTTAATTTTTTATTTATTTATTTTATTTGTATTATTTTTATTTATTTATAGATATTGATTTAAGTAATTGTTTTCTTTCTTTCTTTCTTTCTTTCTTTCTTTCTTTCTTTCTTTCTTTCTTTTTTTTCTGTTGCCATGTGTTTCAGAGTTTTGGAAATTTGCAGTTACGATTTTAAGTACTAGTTAATATGATTAAGAGCAGTATATGATAATCTGGCACCTCTTAATGCTGGTAAAACAGGTTGTTTATAGATACTATTCACATACAGTAGTTGTAAATATTTTGAATAATTAACAATACATTTTTTACATCTGATTTTATTTGTACATCAGCCTAAATGCTTAATATGTTGGCTTTGTGTCTATTTTTAGTGCCCAAGAAAACCGGTTCACACTGCACAAGGTCCATTTGGCGGCCGAACTTAAATAATGCTTCAAGTCTCTTTAAATCATCTGTTTACCTGGTTAACAATGTTTTCATTGTTGCGGATGAATTCCTCGAAGGAAACAACAGGCTCCCAAGGGTCATTCTGAGTGTAGATGCTACTGCTGGTGACCTCATTGTCTTTGTGTCTGGTTACAGCCAACGGGTATCTACAAAAAAATACAAAATCACAAAGATTTGCTCAAGAAATAGAGTACAAAATGTGCCATTTCCTTTGAATTAAATGCAAAGGTCCACCTTGACCACGTAATGCCATTTTCCTCCCTCCAGCCCCGGGGCAAGACACTATTAGCATGCGAGTTATACTGGATCCGATAGCCTTTCTTATGCCCCCACTTGTTGTTTTGATTGGGATTGTAGAAATGCAAGTATTTGGGAAACTTCTTGCCAAAGCGGAAGGCAGCACTACGTTCAGTTTCATGCTGAGTCCTATGCAGTTTCGACTGCACAATGGAGTGTTCTGGGCTCCAGGGATTGGTAAAGTTAACATATTTCAGATCAATGGATTCAAAGCTGTTGTCCCTCCCTGTACAAAAATAAAGAGCAAAATTATCTCTGTTCAGTGTTATGTTATGCAATTGGCTTAGTTGCCACCTGTGGTGTTGTAATTTGTGCACAGATCACAAAATATATTATTTGGCTTCAGATTGTACACCGATAAGCAAGGGCTTGACTCACCTGCAATGTCAAGGTCCACTTTGTAATGAATAAGATGGGTGTGCAAGTTGCCAAGAACGTAGTTGTAAACCCTGGTTCCATAGTTCAATCCATTTTCAGTGAAGAATGTTGCATGGATGTAGCCAGTCGCACTCACTCTAGACTCCATTACACCATTCTGGTAAAAGACAAAGTCCCAGATGTAGTCGTAGTTGTACACCGTAGATGTAGTTCTGATCACCAGAACATGGTTTTCCAAGCCTCCATAGAAATTGAAACCTCCTTGGAAGTTGCTGTTGAAGTGTCTCCTCAAAGGAAGCGCAGTTGTCATTTCAAAAATGCAAAGTGCGTTTCTGTAACGCAGAGGCTTGTCCGTGTCATAGTAATGGTAGAGGTCTACAAAATGAGCAACTTCTGGACAGTCGATCCCAGGTGACAACTCATAATCCGAAGTGCCCATCGCCCACCCGGCATCAATGTATTTGGTCTGCATGGCAGCCGGAGTATCTCCGGAGTAGAAGGCAATGGCTTCCTGAAGTGCAATCTCATATGCAATTCTCTCTCCGTTGAAGCGTAGATCGAAGATCTGCAACCCGGCCGAAGACCGAACCCGATATGCAAAGGACCATCCGGCATATTCCACAAAGTTCCCATCCACCTGAAACCTCCGGCCTTGGGGTTCAACAAGCTTTGCTCCATGGATGTTCGTCGGTGTATTCATGTGTCCACGAGGAATGTAGGTTGAGAAAAGATCCTCCTCGTCATGCTCTGGCAGCTTGAGTTTATTAATCGTCCCCTTCTCGTATTTCTCCACAAGCTCCTCCACGCTGTCGAAATATTGCCCGTTGTACCACACTTTATCGACCGTCCACTTTTCGTGATCCAAATTTTTGTGGTTAACGAGAACCTCGAAACCCACCGGGTGGATGAAGTAGCCTTCCACAAATTTCTGCAGCATGATCCACGTCCGCCTCTCTTCTGGCACCAACCCACGAGGAGCAATATCCGAGAAGGTCAAGCAGCGATTACTACAATTGCCGTACGTAAACCCGGTGCTCTCTTGCAAAATCTTGTTTGCTTTAGCTCCCACCTTCTCCAAAACCTTATTCAGGTGCTCATACTCCACAGAGGAGATTGGCCTGGACTCGAAACGGATTGGACGCTCACCCTTGAATGTCTTCACCTGGTAAGACTTCGGGAAAGGTAGGGGACTGACGATGTACTCCGTCACGTTTGGCACCGCCTGGTTGCCGAACTGCACCACAACACGTGCCTGCCGTGAAGGTTTCGCCTGTCCTCTGTCCAGTGCACGGAGCGCCTCATGCTTGCGAGGAACGTGCAGCTCCATAAGGAGGATGCTGTTTTTCTTGAGGGACTTGTCTCGTGCTAAGGTGAGACCCAGCTCGCTGCAGGAGTGGAGGTAGTCTCTCACGGCTTTCATCTCTGTAGGAGTGAGATCGGCAAACATCGCAGCTCCGTGATGAGCCCACTCACGAGTTCGTGAGGAAGCGGTGGGCATAGCTAGAGAAGCCAGAAGCAGCATCCAGGAGAACCACATCTTGGCTCCTGCAAAAAGAACAAGCCACTCATGTCACACAGGTTTATAATACTAATTTTAGTGAACTTCTTAGCTTCTTAGCTACCGTAAAGGAGAAGTCCAACAAAAATGTACAGATAATGTACTCACCCCCTTGTCATCCAAGATGTTCATGTCTTTCTTCAGTCGTAAAGAAATAGTTTTTTGAAGAAAACATTTCAGGATTTTGTTTTCCATAGAGTGGACTTCTATGGTGCCCCGAGTTTATACTTCCAAAATGTAGTTTAAATGTGGCTTCAAATGATCCCAAATGCGGTTGTAAATGATCCCAGCCGAGGAAGAAGGGCCTTATCTAGCGAAACGATCGGTTATTTTCATAAAAATAATACAGTTTATATACTTTTTAATGTCAAACGTCTTGTCTTTTTTCTGGTTCATGACAGTTAGGGTACGTCGATAAACTCCCATCTCATGTTCTCCCTCAACTTCAAAATCGTCCTGTATCACTGTTTTACCTTTTTTGTTAAGGGTGTTTGATCTTTTTTGCATGTTCACGTTGCAAAGACTGGGTCAGTACTTCTGCAGCAATGTAGGATGATTTTGAAATGATTTTTGAAGTTGAGGGAGAAAATACGATAGGAGTTTTTCTACATACCCTAACTGTTTTGAACCAGAATACGCAGAGTTCAGGGAGAGAAAGACAAGACGAGCATTTGAGATTAAAAAGTATGTATATTGTATTTTTTTAATGAAAAATAATTGATCGTTTTGCTAGATAAGACCCTTCTTTCTTGGTTTGGATCATTTACAACCGCATTTGGGATCGTTTGAAGCTGCATTTAAACTGTATTTTGGAAGTTCAAAGTCAGGGCACCATATCAGACCATTATATGGAGAGAAATGTTGACATGTTTTCCTCAAAAAACATAGTTTCTTTACAACTGAAGAAAGAAAGACATGAACATTTCGGATGACAAGGGGGTGAGTTCATTATTTGTAAATTTTTGTTCTGGAAGTGGACTTCTCCTTTAAAGTAGTGTAAAGTGAACTTCCAAAATGGTTTAAATGCAGCTTCAAAGGCCTCTAAACGATCCCAGCCGAGGAACAAGGGTCTTATCTAGCGAAACAATTGGTTATTTTCTAAAGGAAATTGGCATCTAAATTGGCAATTTAGATACTTTTTAACCTCAAATGCTCATCTTGCCTAGCTTCGTGTGAACTCTGTGTATTCCGGTTCAAGACAGTTAGGGTATGTCAAAAAACTCCCATCTCATTTCCTCCTCCAACTTTAAAACCCGTCCTACGTCACTGCAGTAGTACAGTTTACAAAGTGAAAATCCAAAGGAGATCAAACACCCTTTACAAATAAAGGTCAAACAGCGATGTAGGATGATTTTGAAGTTGGAGAAGAAAATGAGATGGGAGTTTTTCGACATACCCTAACTGTAATGAACCAAAATACACAGAGTTTGAGGTTAAAAATGTATATAAATGTTTTTTTTTTTAAGACAGTAACCAATCGTTCCACTTGATAAGACCTTTATTCCTCAGCTGGAATCGTTTAGAGCCATTTGAAGCTGCATTTAAATTACATTTTGGAAGTTCACACTCAGGGGCATCATAGAAGTCCATTACATGGAGAGAAATCCTGAAATGTTTTAATTTCTTTACGACTGAAGAGGAAAAGACATGAACATTTTGTATGACAAGAGGGTGAGTAAATTATCTGTAAATTGTTGTTTTGGAAGTGGACTTCTCTTTTAACCAGCCACGCTAAACCATGTAACCAGCCATACTGGTTCATCAGTTCATAGTTTTTCTAATAATGAATCAACATGGCTATAGTTTGGTATAACTCCAACGTCTTTCAAACTTTCCAATCTAGTTTAAGCTGCTCTTGTAAACATAGGATATCATTTCTAAAGCGCCTCCCCCTTTGGAATCAGTGTGTTCTTTGCACAGAGAATCTGAGCCAAATTATAGTAATAAAGATGCAAGGTTACTGTGAGCCAACACCTCTCTGTGTCTCTCAGTTCCCTGCTTGTTTTTCCTCTGCCTTCCTTGACTAAGATGAGAAACAGATAAACCAGATATGGTGGATTTATTTACCCCAGTGAGGGCTGTTAGCCATCTTCCTCCAATTGAAATGGGCAATTCCTGATGTTGTTTTTCCATCACCCCAAAGCTGTAGTGTTTTTCAAGTTCTTCTTTACTGTATAAAATGTCACTGTGTTCTTTGTTTCTGCATCTATTTCTAACATTTTCTGCAGCAGTGTCGATTGCACTATTATGTAACTCTCCTTTGCATAAAGGTCCAGTGACTCACCTTGTAATTAGAATAAAAAGGACCGACTAATGATAGAAGCATATGTTAAAGCAATGAATGAGCTTACCTTCTGTGGCTGTTTTCAAGTTTGCAGGCTGGATAAATTCCCTGAAAGTGCGGCTGCTACAGCTGCAATGTGTTTTTTGGATCAGCCAGTGGATGCAGTCCTCTTCTGAATGGTACTGCTCTGATGTTTCTGCTTTTATCAACCACCCACCGCTCTTGAACAGAAGGCGATTGGCCAGCAGAAGGTCATAAAACTTCAGAAGAACAAAAACAAGAAATGATTGATGGGTTTGCTTGCATTATCAGTGGACATTTGTGGACGTTTCACAGAGTGTAAGACTATCACTATGAAATCTGTTTCGGTGTAAAATTGAGAAATAATACCAGACAGCTGCATGCTGACAGGTGTTTGCACTGTTTATATGAAACACATATATAGATTTTGCATTTTGGTCACTTTTTCTGGTCTCTTTCACCTTGTATTTTCAATTATATCAATATTAAAATAAAACAATACAATTTTAGTAATATAGTTTTGGGCACACATATTGGAACAGGTCATGACATATGGTGCAATATATCATTGCAATATAATCATGTGGAATTTACCCTTTCTGCATTAGAAAATGCATTATGTACTATGAAATATGCAACATATAATGGAAAAACAATGAAATTGCAGAATTACGTACAACACCCGGATGAAGAAACTTTAAAATGTAATTCAGTTCACATATGTTATATCAGTGCAGCACACATGCACTTTTTCAACAGGGAGAAACATGAATCTGACAGCTGAGATAAATTACAGTGTGAGCAATGTGGAACTGGGAACTGGACAAACAGCTGAAGCTGTAGTGGTTGTTGGTTTCAAACCACAGAAATACGTTCGGTCAAAACCACCTGATATGAAACAGGCCGTCGTTAACCACCTAATGTAAGACTCTTATGGTTAATTATTAGCCTGAGTCTTTCATAACTCTGGCCTGCAGAGAACTCAGCACTTAAATCACCATCTGAAAGTAGTAATATTTATATTACTGTTTTAAGTTTGTAAGTACTTTTCTGCTGGCTCTCAATTTTAAGAGACCGTGTTATGATTAAACTGCACCAGTTCACCAGTACTTCAGATATGATCAGGTTTCTGGCTTTACAGATATTAACACATATGTTTTGGCTGTGTACATTTTTGTGTTTCAGATGTTTAGCTGGAAAGACAAATGTTATAAACAAACCGCTCAAATAGCCTAGTGATAAAAAGAACCTCAAAAGAATGGCAAGTGAGACAAATAAACTTCTGTTATGCTGTTGCAATGCCTGTGAAGTTTATTTATTTCCAACTCCGGCTCATTATTTGAAAATGTTTTGTTTTTTTGTTTTTTTCCCAAGCGTCATGATTGAAATACAATAAACTTGCATTGTTTTTTTAATCCCAAGAACAAACTAATGCAGAGGCTTGTAAATGTAGCAACACACAGTCCAAGTCAAACTAAATCAAAATGAAATTCTTGTTTTGGAAACAAATTGATACTTTCACTCACCAAGGTTGTATAATCTTACAATTTTCCATTTATTAGAATAATCCTTTGTAGTAATGCCAGCTATGATATAAACCGAAGATGCTCCTGCATTGTTTTATTGAGATATTCAGGTGAGATTTCATTTTATGCTTTCTATAACATGCAAACCTAATCTCAAACAAACAGATGAGTGTTTGAATTGCGCTTGTTTACACTCTTTAGGAAGTCAAACCAACTATATAGTGACTCTACATGATAAAACTGGGATTGGAGGAAGCCTTTGACAGGCAAAAAAGCCAAACCTGCTCTAAAGGTTAGAGGTCACTTGTTCAAACACAGTTTTTTTCTACAGATTGTATGGAAATGCAATGGAATCATAAGCTAATATTGCTATATCATGCTGCTCACACAAATAGATCAGTGTTTGAAACTCTTGTTTACACTCTTCAGGAAGTCAAAATGACTCTGCATGTTAATCTGGATTTGGAGTTAGTAGCCTATTTTAATATGAAACATATAAACATTGTAACCACATATTAACTATGGTTTTGTATTATCATTATTTTGCAAGGATGTTATTTCTTTATAAAGTGAAAATTAATAAATCATATATTTAAAAAAAAATGGTTTTGCTACACTAACCATAGTTTAACCATGGTATTTGAAGTAAAACTGTGGTTTTACAACAGATTTTGTCCTTTCTTTTTGTTTTGTTTTAACTGTACTGTTTAATAAAAAAGAAAGACAGAAAGAAATCAGAAAAAAAGATTGGTGATACACTCTCCGTAGTCCCGATCTGAATCAAATTATTCACGAACCCGCTTCGAAATTCCGATGTGAAGAGCTTTTAAGTTCCGATCTGAATCAATTGATTCGTGATCCGATTGAATCGCTTCAAAACAGTCATTTTGCAACACAACTGACTCAGAGTTTCGAAAAGCTCCATTAGAATCAGCTGGAGTTGGAGCGGTTCCAGCGTAAATGACTCACTCAGTTGAATCGGTTTGTCTGTTCCTCCGCTTTGCGCTCTTTCAGACATGTTTGTAGGATGTTGTAAGTACTGACTTAGCTCGCTAGTTTTAAGACATAAAAGTAAACAATATGATGTTTACAGATAAAATGTCCATATTCACATTCCAAAGATTTTCACGTCGAAACGTCCCACACATATCTACAAACATTTTCAGGTGAGGTAACCAAAACATACCTACCAGCATATGCTGTTTTTTTCACCAGGGGGTTTACTGCTAACTAGTGAAAACTCCATTAATATGATGAGCTGCACCTCAGAATATATGTTAGATGGAAACATTATGCATTATAATTGAGTTTGTAGTTTAATTAACTACATTTTAAATGTTTTTATTACTGCAGATTTGGTTGGTGACAGTTGAAGTGAATGTTGAACAGTGCACAGTTTTCTAACATATTAACGTACTTTAACTTCTCAAGTGATATCAGTGGTATGACCTATTTCAGATGCGGCCGAAATTACAACAACAGTGGTTACATATACATATCTTTTATTGTTTGATCAAAATTATTGTTGAGACCATTTTGTAGTCGCTTCTGCAGCTTCTTTTATTATTCGAAATCTGTAAGACATTAAATATCTTCTAAATGTCTTAGTTTTCATTCTTTCCCATAGGCATTGAGTAGTTTTTTTATTTTATTTTATTTTTTTTGTCAGGTTATGAGTTGGTTTGTAGGTTTTAAATGGTGAAAACTCAAACCTCCTCTAAAGGTCAAAGGTCACTCGATCAACCACAATATTGTATGGATCTTGGATGGAATGATAAGATTTTAACTTCTGTACCACTCATGTTAACAAGTGAAAATGCAAACCTAATGTTGCTAGTGTATATCAGGCCACTCAAACAAAGGATTAATGTTTGCAACTCTCTTGTTTACACTCTTTAGGAAGTCTAACAGTGACTGTGATTGGAGGAAGTATTTTAACATGGATAAAGACAAACCTCCAGTAAAGGTCAGAGGTCATACGTTTAAGCACAATACTGCATGGATCTTTAATGAAAAGACATACGCTGCTTCTTACGCTCTTCTTCTTCTTCACTGAATGCACAGTTTTCTATGATTAAAGAGCATCCTAAAGTGACACGTATTTTAAAATGAAGAGGAAATCTTCTCCGACTGTAGGAAATGTTGGATGGTGGCAGCTGTGTTTGTGTCTGGACACCCCCAAATCTCTTTTGAAGCTCTGGGCCAGTGATGTTGGTTGCGTTTACATGCCCCCTGGTCCTCACCTATTGACTTACTTTATTAAATAAACGCCCCTGAAATCCCTCCACCAAAGTGAGTCTTTATAGGATTAGACTTGCACAAACAGCCCTCCATCAGAGGGACCTACTGCTAACTTCACTACCCCCTTCCTTGGTTAGGACAGAGGACTACTAAACATTGGCGTCACCAAACGGTGAGCTAATAGATTCATTTACAGCTGTGACCCACCGGACTTTCCACCAATGACACGCCTTACACATGCTGCCATGGGCCCGTCCATCCTCACCATTTAAAACCTACCAACCAACAACACAAACCAACCAAAGAACGCTAAACACCTGTGGAAAAGACTGAATACGGAGACATATCTACTATTTTATGGATTTGGACTAACAAAAAGAGGATAAAGAGCAAAAAAGGAATAAAAAAGAGAAAGGAATCCATTTGTAAAGATCCTAAAACATCAGACGTTTTGTGCTCAAGAGCTCTGACGACTCAGGTAAAAACTCACTGCACTACTGCTTATGTAACTAATTACTATATTTCATAACTGGACTGCCTCATTTTTTTTTTTTGAGTTTTTATGTTAGATGGAAAGTATTTTCAGTGTCTTCCAAATTAAATACATGTTACAGGAACAAAAAACAAGTCATCAAATTTCCAAAATTTCACAGTTGGAAATATAGGAATGATTTTATGATTTTGCTCTTCTCAACTTTTTAACCTGATTAAAAACATGTTAAATAAGTGTAAAAGACAAGTATAAAAGACCTTTACAATTTTCACAATTTACCTGCTCACTACATATATAAATCAGTTTTTAAAAAAATGACTTTTTAAAAATTATATATATCATTCTGAATATATACATTTATTAAAAATGTACAGATTTGAATAAAAAAAAATATATATTTATTTTATGTTTTGTAATTTACAGTGTGTGTGTGTATATATAGATATGAAGAGTTCAGATGCAAAACCATATTTATATTTGTAAATTGTAAAGATCTTAAATATGCACATTTGAAATTCTTTTAAACTAATTTCAAACATTTAGGCAGAAGAAGCAAATTCTGTCATGTTTCCAAATTTCTGTCTGGTGTTAGTATAAATGAAGTTTACTGTATCGTTTAGATCTAACTAATTATTTTGAATGGGTATTTCAACCTCAAATCATCGAATTTAATGTATTCTTTAATTGCAGTGTCTTGACTTAATGGTGAGGAACTTCAGCTCTTCAGAGACACAATGAAGGTTCTGCTCGTGTCTCTACTGGGGTTTAATCTGGTCGTGGTTATGGGGTGAGATGTTTCACTACAACTGAACATTAAAAAAATACTAAAAGTGATTTGACATTTTTAAACTGTGCCCTTTGTTTGTTTCGTCAGTCGAACTTTATTATGTTTATATTAGGGTTAGTGATATGAACAAATCCGTAAGTATTAAACTTAAAAATCATTAATCTCATTTGTCACTGATTATGTTAGGCACTGGTGTGAACATTTGGTGGAGGAGAAGGTGGAGAGGTTGGTCTCCCCCCGTGTTCAGCGTGAGGTGGAATGTTCCGCCGTCTATCAGTTCAACACTCAGGGCTGGAGGCTGGATGTGGAGCGAATGCGGCATGAACACGGAGGAGACGATGGCATTGCGCTTTATTACAAGAGACAGGGACCCAAAGCGTCCTGTTACATATTCAAGTGAGGAAAACATCAGTATTCCACTCATTCTGTCAAATCAGATACATTTCTTCAGCTATATGTCAAACAACATTCTTTAATATTAGGATTAAACAGGCTGTAAAAAGAAAAATTACTTGATGTTAATTTATTTTATATATAAATATATATTTTTTTCTAGTTATGTAAATTAATAAAATGTGACCCTGGACTACAAAACCAGTCATAAGGGTACATTTTTTGAAATTGAGGTTTATGTATCATCTGAAAGCTGAATAAATAAGCTTTTTATTGATGTATGGTTTGTTAAGAGAGAATATTTGGCCAAGATACAACTAGGAAATCTTTAGGAAATTGCCTTTAAAGTTGTTTAAATGAAGTTCTCAGCAATGCATGTTACTAATCAAAAATTAAGTTTTGATATATTTATGGTAGGGAATTTACTAAATATCTTCCTGGAACATGATCTTTACTTAACATCCTAATGATTTTTGTCACTTAAAAACAAATTTGGTCATTTTGACCCATGTATTGTTGGCTATTGCTACAAATACACCCGTGCTACTTATGACTGGTTTTTATGGTCCAGGGTCACAAATATTTTATTGAGTAGATGTTTCTGACAAGTTTCACATTAAATATGTGAATTAATACTTTAAAAACCTCATACCGTAATCACAAACAAGTGGGAATAGTCAGATAGATCTATTAATATGAATATATTTTTATTTAGTTATTATAATTAGCTTCTGGAAATTTACATGTTTGAAAATGTGCTGATTTTTCATCAGAATTACTAGAAATATATTTTTAGTTTATATTTTAGTTTTTGTTGAAGGAATCACACAGTCTTAAAAATGTGCCTTGATAATACTGCCTGGCAAAATCCGAAGGAATTATTTTTTTTTTTAAGATTTTGCATATAAAATTAAAACTTGTGTGTAATTACAGTGACAGAAATGAACCCCTTAATTACTAAAGCATGTTATGATCACTTCATGTGTATGTGTTTTGGTGATTGCTGGTGTTTTCCCCTCTTAGACCTCCAGACATTGAGACAGAGACAGTGAACCGCACAATCAGACAGTGTTGTGAAGGCTGGGCTGGACCTGACTGCACTCAGGGTGAGATCATCTGGATTTTCAGTCTCCATATAATATCAGACAATGAAACTGTTGTTGAATATGCTCATTTTTTGTATATACATAATGCATTTATGATGATATCTTCTGGGTTTTTCTGCAGGGGTTGGTGCCCGGGGTCAGTGTTTCTCTACATGGACGTGTGAGGAGTTTCCCGGGCTTCATAACTCGTCTCTGATGGCACTGGAGCAGTGCTGTAGTAACCTGTGGGGCTTAAGCTGGAGGAATGCATCTGATCAGACCTGTCTGTCATGCACCTACACACTCCTGCCAGGTTATTTGTGTTCTTCACATCATTTGAAATATATTCAAGCTTGAATTTAAGATTATGCATTTGAAATGCATATAAAATATCAATGCATTTGGATTACACAGCTTAATATAGTGCATATTTGTATTATTTTATGTTTCAGTCATGTATGAATTACAAATATGCATTACATTACATGTATTAGTTTGTTGATGTTAAACAGTGTAATACAAATGAATGGAAATTTTATGTGCATATCAAGCACATCTTAAAACTTAATATTTACTTCAAACATTTAAACATTTACTTACTTCTCAGACATCAGTTCTTCTCCTATGGTTCGTGGTGGGCTGTTTCGTGGCGTTCGTGACCCGCAGGCGTCCGGCACTTGTATGAGCTGGGGCGGGACACATTACCGCACGTTTGACCGGAAACACTTCCACTTCCAGGGCAGCTGCACGTACCTGCTGGCCTCATCCACTGATGGGACGTGGGCCGTGTATATAAGCACAGAGTGTGATACTGCAGGACACTGCTGGAAGGTACAAACGTATACTCCCTATAAAATCATATTCACATACACACCTGATATATACACAAACACCTGTTTTATATGTCTATAATAGTCAACGTGAACTCAAAATGGACCATATTTTCTTTCCTAATATTTGTTTTTGGTCTTATTTTGCATCATTTATTTATTCCGACGACTATTTTAGTCTTAAAACATGTTTGTTTTAATAACATTTCATTAAAAGAATCCATCAAATTAATCCCTGATAGATAAAATCAAGTTTTGTTCTTCATTTTATTTCTTATTGAATATCTAATTTCTGAAATATGCCACATTCTCAGAGTGAAGTCAACATGAAATCAACATATTTGCTTTCCTAATACTTATTTCTGGTCTTATTTTGCATAATTTACTTATTTTAAAGACATACATTTTATTTCTTTTAAATATCTAATTTCTGTCTGAAATATGTCAAATTCTGAGGCAAAATCAGTTGCAAATGTCATTTCAAGCACTTACAACATGTTTACACACATATTTACATTAATACTTCCTTATCTTGTTGTGCATAATTTATCTAAGGACATTTTTCAACTACACATGAACAGTTTGAAGCTGTTAACACTGAGAAAACAAAGGAAAAGGCAATTCCACACTACTTTATCCACAGTGTTGTACGGTGTTGGGGAAAGTTACTTTTAAAAGCAATGCATTACAATATTGAGTTACTGCCTAAAAAAAGTAACTTACTACATTACTTAGTTACTTTTTATGGAAAGTAAACTAAGTAATGCGTTACTTTACTTTTGCGTTACTTTTTAAATCTGGGCAGGGCTTGCTTGTTTGTTTTTAATATAAAAAGTTTTCTTTTTGGCAATTGTAAAAGCCTTTTCTCACCAAAAGCCTCAGGCTTTGAGAAAAGTAAATATATGTCTGTACAGGAGACCGCAAAAAAAAAGGTAACTCTTCGGCAATAAAAAAAAAAAAGGAAAACAAATGTTAGATTATCTTGAGTAATTTTTGCTTATTAGTATGGTTGAATTATGTCATCGAAGGTCGGCGGCAAAGACATAAAATGGTATTAAATGCATAAAGGATATTTGTATTATTTAACATATTTAATTATTGCAGGTTTGTGTCATATTTTGAGTTGAATTTCACTGTTTTTGTTCATTTTGAGAAATACTGAATCAGTTTTTTTGTGTGTTTTTTTGAGTGAGATGAGTTAATGCATGTTTACATTTATTCTAGAAACATCTTACTCCCAATTTGTCTCAACATGGGGACAGGAGAGCTTTTAATCAATAAATGGGGAGAAAAGTAACTGGTGTTACTTATTTGAAAAAAGTATCTCAGATATTTTCTTTCTCGTCATTAAAAAGTAATGCATTATTTTACTAGTTACTTAGGAAAAAAATAATAATCTTACGTAACTCGCGTTACTTGTAATGCATTACCCCCAACACTGGTGTTGTAAGTGTTGCTAAGTCGCACATTCTTGATGAGTATCCAGGTTTACTGTAAAATGCATCACATTTAGGGGTAAATTTGGTTGAATATGTTGCAGAGATTCAGTTTAAAGCTTTAGCTTATATGACTGTCTTTCTTAAAAGAATCAGTTAGTTAAATTAATTTAAACAAAATGAAATTGGCTTAAATTCTTATCACGCTTCGTTTTGCTCCTGGCTTCAATTTTTTCCAGTTCATCATGAGCAGATTATTTTCTAGTGAACAAAACACTCATTTATCAAAAATGGATGTCTGCTTCTGCAGAAACCAATGAAACCAACAAGCCAGAAACTTGGCAGCTTGTGCTACCAGGCACCATCAGGCACATGCAAATTATGTAACAGGTTTAGTCAATTTGAAATGTGATAGTCAGTCTTTATGTGGAGTATGGTTGTTTTTTTAGTTTGTTTAGCATCCAGGGGTAATTGCAGACAGCCGGTGGTTCTGGCTGATGTTCATGTTGTTTTTTTGTGTCTTAGGGACTGCGGTTGATGTTGGGTCTTGGCTTGGTGTCCCTACATAAAACCAATTTGACTATTAATGGTTTAGCACTACCGCAGGGTGAACCTCTCTTCCAAAACGGTATGAAAAACACAGATCTGCCTTTATACGTGACATTAAATGCTGTTTTGTATTGCAGCTTTGAAATTCATCCTTAACCAATGGCATGAATTTTCATTTTAATAGTTTTTTTTTTATTATTACATTTTTAATGTAAGTTTTAGTTATATTAGTTAATTTAATCTATTCTATTTATTTATTTTAAAGTTAATGGTTTTAATGTTTTTTTGGTTTTCGGAATTTATCCTTAACCAATTGCATGAATTTTCATTTTAATCATTTTTTATTTCATTTATTTATTTTACTTGAGTTTTTAATTTATTTTAATACATTTTTAATGTAAGTTTTATTTATATTAGTCAATTTAATTTATTCTATTTAGTTATTTTAAAGTTATTGTTTTTAATTACATTTTATTTATTTTAGTCTATGTACTTTTTAATTTATTCTTAATTTATTTTAATGCTATTCATTTATTTTTATTATTTGTAAAGTTATCAATTCTTTTTCATTTTTTTTGTATTTTAAATATAAATGTTTTATAATAGTTTAGTTCTAGTTTTAGTTTTACTCAACAAAACCAACACTGACTTCTGTTTGAACAATGTTTGAAGTTTCTGTTACATTTAATGTTATTTACTAAGCATATGTACATATATACTGTGTATTAAATTTATGAAAGTGTGTTTGTGGTGTGTCAGGAGTCAGCGTTCACTGGCTGGGTGACTTTGTGTTCGTGGAGAGTGGTTTGGGTGTCAGACTGAAGTTTGACATGGAGAACACCGTCTATGTGACCATTACCACTGAACACCTCGCTGCTACCAGAGGGCTTTGCGGTGTTTATAACAATAACCCAGATGGTGAGAACATTAGGCTTGGTATGAAAAGATTGCATAATTGCTAAATCTGATTATACCCAGTTTACTGCATTTTAAGTGTGTATTTTCATGCATTAATAATGCAATATATACATGCAGCATTTTCATGCAGTATGCAATGCAATGTTTTTACTTTGTACAGATGACTTCACTACCAGCAGTGGAAGTGTGTCGCAATACGCTGCTAGCTTTGGAAACTCATGGCGTGTTCAAGATCAGCAAGGCCAGGTGGGAAACATCTTTAGGTTTTTGATACAATTGGAAAATTTGAAAAGAGACAGAAAGGTTTCTAATGAGCATTAGTTATGTTTATATAATCATATATTTTAAAAACATCCATATACCCTGTTTTGGATAGAAGCATTGTTGCTGTGTTCAAAACACACTAAAAACAAATCTAAATAAATTTGAATACAAGTAGTTAAATAAAATAAATACATTAAAATAAATAAAAAATAAAAAGGTTTAAAATAAATAAATTGAATAAAGTAAATACTTAGACTAAAATAATAAATAATATTTTTTAAATAATAAATAATAAAAATTGGAGAAAAATAAACAAGTGAAATTTTAATTAAGAAAAAAACTATGTATTAAAATAAATAAATTAATTAATTAGTTAAAATAATACATAGACTGAAATAAAAATTAAAATTTAACGAAAGTCTCCCATCCAAAGCTGATAATAAGAAAGTATCAGCTTTCAGATTTTATCACAAAATTCAAACAATAAGTGTCACTTCAATAGAAGTTATACCTTGAAATAAATATGAATGAACATCAGAAGATATATATAAAAAATACAGTACAACTTACTGAAATGCATCATGTCTCATGTAATCGGTCAATCAGCGTTTCAGCAAAAGAAAGACGTCAAATAAAACATCTTGTAAACAATATGTCACTTAACGTTGCATTTACCTCATGTACCTCCAGTGTTCACGGTTGGTTGGTTAGTTATAAAAACACTAGAGGGAGCTTATTTACTGTTAATCATGTATGCATATTTAAATAAATCTGTCATGAAGACAAGTTTTTATAAAAATTGCTTCATGTGCAATTTATTCAAACGTGAATAAAAAAAATATTTTTTACATGTTTGTTATAGATTTTTATTCAATAAATTGAGTCTTTATACATATATATGGTTGCCTTTCACATTTTAGGATGATCATATTTGGGGGCATCTAAAGAAACATTGTCCTTATATTGTAATCAAGCTGTACTAATTGCCTATCGTTCAATTTGTTTGTGTTGTCATGTTAAATCGAAACATTGTCTGTGAAGCTGCCCTGAAACGATATTGTGAAATATGCTGTACAAATAAACTTAAACTAAAATGAATTAAAACACTGACCCAAAGCATTCTGGGTAGTGTAGTCTTATTGTTGTGATGTCTAACACACAGGTGTGTAGTGATGCAGCTGAATTGGGTCACAGCTGTGATCTGTCCAGTGACGTCTCTCTCCGGCGGGACGCTGAAACAGCCTGTCATCGTCTCAAAGAGAGTCCATTCTCACACTGCCATCATCAGGTCAGGTTAAACTAAACTTAAACTAGATCACTAAACTAACATACTTCATGACTAACATCCCAATCCTCTTCTCGTTCTGCTCAGGTTGATCCCGGTCCGTATATCGACACGTGTCTGTATCTGTACTGCAGTCTGGATGTGAAGGAAAGAGATACGGCAGTGTGCGACACGTTAGCTGGCTACGTGCGCGAATGTGCACAACAACACGTCATCATCCGCTGGAGGAGCACTGGCTTCTGTGGTACTTCAGCTTAAATGATTTATGTTGGCATAACACATTAGCTTTATTTAGTTATAATCAGTTATATTGTTGCGTTATTTATTAAAAATATTTTTATTGGATGTATCACCCAATTTGTCAAAAATTTGTTACAAATTGACTGAAATAAGTTTAAGTTGAAGCCCTAAAATTAACTGGAAATTTTTTTAAAAAAAAAGCTCAAACTAAACTAAAATTAATTCTAAATAGTAATATAAATTAATACAAAAATTACACTAAAAATTAAATATATATTTAATAAATGGTAAGTCAAAATGTTATTAAAAACTGTAATAAATAACACTATTTAACATTAAAAGAACACTGCTATATATAATAGAAAAATAGTATGTTAGCATGTGAAAGTTAGCCATAATTAAGGATATTTTTTTAACTTTAAATGTAATTTTAATTTTGTTTTGTGGCATTTGAAAAATATTTAAAATTCTTATTTCAGTCCTTAAAGTATTTGGGGAAAAAAGTATGCCCTAAAACTTTCTAAATTGCAATATACAGTATATTAATACAAAATATTTTGTAATAATAATATTTTAAGGTTATATATATATAAGTAATTAAATATACATATTTTAATATATTTATTAAGATTTAAACACCTACTTATGTTTTGGTCCCCAGAGCGTGTTTGTCCGAGCGGTCAAGTGTTCTCAGACTGCGTGTCGTCCTGTCCGCCGACCTGCTCGTCTCCTCGTCCTCCTGCATCTGGTCAGTGTCGGGACGAGTGTGTAGGAGGGTGCGAGTGTCCTCCAGGTCTCTATCTGCACGCGGGTCAGTGTCTGCGACGGGACGACTGTCCCTGCTTCCACAGACGCCAGACTTACAGCGCAGGAGACGCCATTAGACAGCGGTGCAACACCTGGTGAGTCAAACCACATGCATACAGACAGAAACCACTGGATGTGTTTTGGTTGAATGCTGCTGTTACTATGTATTTTTCCACCAGCGTGTGTCGCGCCGGTCAGTGGGAATGTTCTGGAGAGAAATGTGAGGCTCAGTGCGCTGTGATTGGAGGAATGCACATCACCACATTCGATCAGAAGAGATACGGCCTGCAGGCCGGAGACTGCCGTTTTACAGCCGTAGAGGTCAGTGACTGCATCTACGCGATCTACAGCTTCGCTGTGTGTTTGATGTCATCTAAAAGCATCTCTCTGGTGTGTTTGCAGGATTTTGTGGATAAAAAGCTCTCCGTCAGCATCAGTGGAGGACCGTGTGCAGGAGGAGCTGCTGGATGTCTGAGAGAAATGACAGTCACTGTGCTTCATACAACAGTCACTGTCACAGATACAGGTCATCTATCTGTCTGTCCATCCATTTCAAAAGATGAGCACTGTTCTTCCACTTTAAGATATGATTTTGTGGATTTCTTAAAGTTTGTGGCATTTAAAAATGATTTTAAAAATTCTAAAGCAAGTGAAAAAAGGAGTGCCTTAAAACTCTCTAAATTACTTTCATTATATAATTATTAAACCCACCTTAAATAAAATTTAAATTTAACTTAATAAATTAAAAAAAGAAATATAATTTATTTTTAATTTGCTTTCATATATTTTGTTATTTATTATTTGTACATTTTAATTATTTATTTATTGTAAGAATATGACAATATGTAGTAGTATTATGTATGTTTGTATTTATTTATTTATTGACATTTATAATAGTTTATATTACATAGTTTTGTTTATAATATTTTTTAATATATTGATTATAATTATTAATAAATAAACAATAAAATTTGTTTATAAAATGTAAATTATTTACATTCATCAAAAATACAGTAAAATCAGTTAAATTGTGAAATATTATTACAATTTGAAATAGACATTTCCTATTCGACTATATTTTAATATAGAATTTATTTCTGTGATCAAAGTTGAATTTTCATCTTAATTACGCCAGTCTTCAGTGTCACATGATCATTCAGAAATCATTCTAATATGCTGATTTGCTGCTTAAGAAACATGCTGCCCAATATTTTTGTGGAAACTGTGATACATTTTATTTTTCAAGATTCACAGTTGAATAGAAAGCTCAAAAGAACAGCATTTATGTGAAACAGAAACCTTTTGTAACATTATATATGTCTTTACTGTCGCTTTTGATCAATTTAATCCTGTATTGTTCTTGTTGAATGAACTATTATTTTCATGTAGTGTAACACTTTTTCATTGTGTTGTTGTATTGATCTCAGGTTCAGTCATGGTGAACGGTCAGCGGGAGCTGTTGCCGGTGATCACAGGAGATCTGATGGTCAGAAAAGCTTCATCCAGTGTTCTGCTGATCCAGGCGTTTGGAGCTCAGATGTTGTGGCACCTAGACGGGCCACTGCTCCTCATCACCCTACAGCCAGGATTTGCTCATAAGGTACCACAGTAACACACTATACTCTTTAGATTAATGTAATCTAGAATTATTTGTTTATTTGTAAATGCATTTCAGTTCTGGATTTTTAAAGAACTCTTTGGTAGCTGAAGCTGCAATCATGGTATACTGTTTGTTGTGCTGTCAGGTTCGTGGTTTATGTGGCACTCTGACCTGGAGTCAGCATGATGATTTCACCACCCCTGAAGGTGATGTGGAGAACAGCGTGGCCTCTTTTGCTGCCAAGTTCAGAACAGGTTCGTGCCCTCTGCCCTCAGCAGTGACCTCTGACCCCTGCGGGACACACACGCAGCGCAGGCAGTACGCAGAGAGCGTGTGCTCTGTGATTCACAGCGCTGTGTTTCAGGTCAGTCTGCTTTAGGTCAGTACTTTTAGTAACTGGTCAAGGTTCGTCGTTCCAGTGAATCTGAAGTGTCTCTTGCAGGCGTGTCATGATGTGGTGGACAGAGAGCCATATATGCGGCTGTGTCTCAGTGAAGTGTGTAGCTGCGGGCCGCAGAACTCCTGCCAGTGCACCGTCCTCACCGCCTACGCCCGTCACTGCGCCCAAGAGGGGGCGCCGGTCAGCTGGAGAAATCGGACATTCTGCTGTAAGAAATTGCTTAATTAGATTCATATGTATTAATAATATGTGACCACAAAACCAGTCTTAAGTAGCACGGTGTATCTGTAGCAATAGCCAATATTGTTATTAGCCAATATTGTTTTTTTATGCCAAAAATCATTAGGATATTCAGTAAAGATCATGTTCCATGAAGATATTTTGTAAACTTACTGCCGTAAATATATCAAAACTTAATTTTGAATTAGTAATATGCATTACTAAGAACTTCATTTGGACAACTTTAAAGGTGATTTTCTCAATATTTTGATTTTGTTTTTTAAAATAGTTGTATCTCGGCCAAATATTGTCCTACTATACATCAGTGAAAGCTTATCTATTCAGTTTTCAGATGATTTCATAAAATTGACCCTTATGACTGGTTTTGTGATCCAGAGTCACATATATCAATTAATTATATCAGTTATATATTATTGAATGTATTATAAATGTGTTTCAATCATAGTGGTGAAATCATATATTCTGCTCTAAGAAACGATTTAATTTAAAGATATTAATATTACATGTTAATATGTTAATATTTTATGATATTTGTAATATTTACATTAAAAATACTTATATTATTTTAAATAATGTATAATATTAGTATTATGATTTAACTATTGCTATTTATTATCAATACATTGTCAATGTATGACTTATGCAATAATATCTTAAATGATATAATTTAAGATATGATATTATATCATTTATATTTTTTAATAAGATTATTGATATTATTTCTTATTTAATTATTATTATTATACAATTCATAATATATCATATTTAATATGCTAGTGTTAAAGATCAAATCTGTAAAATTGCACATTATTATTATTAATATTCTGTGAGACAATAATATTGCATATATTTGTAATATTACCATAGTCATTTATTATATTAATTTATATAAATGTAATTTATAATATGTATTATTAATATATATTCATTAAATATATTAATTAGATAATGTTTAATATCTAATTAATTAAATATAACATTATATATATATATATATATATATATATGTTTCATTTTAATGTTATCTATAATAATTTTTATATTATTTGACATTGTTGCCTAATGTAATTATTAATGTTTTTTATAATATTATTTTATATATATTAATTATGCATGTTAAATGTATTCAGTATATCATTGTATAATTTAATATAGAACAATATATATTATTTTAAATAATATTTAATTTTATATATGATACTGTTAAAGCTGAAAGTGGTGCAGGACATTACAGCGGTATTCAACATACATTCCCAGACTGCACTGCAATGCGAGTTGAGAGAAATGTTATATATAATATATATATATATATATTATAAATATACTTTGATTTAATTCAGTATCAAAAAAAATAGTTAAAAAATAGTTTACTCTAATTAAAGACAGTATATAAACTCTTTTGACTCCCCACAGCGGTGCAGTGCTCTGGAGGGCAGGTGTATCAGGAGTGTGGGCGTCCGTGCGGGACGTCCTGCGCTGATCTGTGGGATGATTGGAGCTGTGAGGAGCAGGAGGGCAGCAGGACCTGCGTGCCAGGGTGTCAGTGTCCGGACGGACTGGCTCAGGATGATCAGGGTCAGTGTGTGCCGGTGGACATGTGTCCCTGCAGACACGCAGGTGCGCTCCATCCCGCCGGGAGCACCATACAGAAGAACTGCAACCGCTGGTAGGAAATCAAAGCACCTGTGACCATATTCTCATAACAAAATAGGTGGAGGGGGGTAGTGGTTTAAGGTCAGGGCAGGTAACAAAAAGGGTTGTTGGATCAGATCCCTGCTATAATTAGATGCAGCTCCATTCTTAAAATCATTGTTATACAGGAAATTAGGACAAAAATGTTTAGTTTTTAATTATAATTAATTAATGTTCCATATAGTTTTCATGCTTTGCTTTGAATTCCAACTTGAATCACATTGCACCACATTTTAACCAAAAAATCAAAATAAAAAATAAGAAAATGAATAAATAAATAAGTAAGTGTATATATATATATATATATATATATATATATATATATAAATAATTGTAAAATAAATACAATTTTAATGATTTTATTTAATTTTATTTAAATATAATATGATAAATTTGAGGTTTGTATATTTCTTTATTGTATTTTTTCTATACATATTATATATATATATTCCAGGTTGAATCACATTGGACCACATTTTAACCAAAAATCAAAATAAAAAATAAGAAAATATATTTTGCATAAAATTTTTTGGAACTATTTAGATTCTTTACATTTTGACATTTTATTTTTATTAATAATAAACACATTTTCTTCATTAAATTGTAATGCAAAACATATGTTTAACATGTTTTAAAGTATTTATTCTTTGTAGTAGCGTTTTGCATGTTAGCTTCATTTACACATTTTATTACATATTTTAATATTCAATTAAAGATTTAATAAAATTATTTAATATTTTAAAGTAATATTCGTTTATTATTTAATTGGTTTATTATTTAAATATAATATAAGTTTATTGTTAGCATTTAGCTCAATTCATTAACCTTACAATTAGTTTTAAAATAAATAAGCGTAAAATAAATACAATTTTAATGATTTTATTTAAATATAATATATATATATAGTTTTTTAAATGTAACCATATATAGTTACATTTAAAAAAGTTCCAAAATAATTGTAATATTTTTAAATATATAAAATATGAGTATAATAGAAAATTGTGTATAATGTAATTGTGTATAATATAAACATATATTTAGATTTATATTTACAATTATTTTGGAAAAAAAAAAAAACTTTGAGGTTTGTATATTTCTTTATTGTATTTTTCTCATATAAAATAAATATGTATAAATACAGTTTATGTAATATCTTTAATATTAATTTTGGGTTCAATATGACATGGAAATAACTATAAAATAGAGAGATATATAGTGAAATTATGCAATAGTGAGATAGACATATCGGTCTGTCCATCTGTAATCTCATTGAAGGGTTTTTATGATCCTGTTGTGAAAATCTTTATGGTTTTTGAGACTGATTTTTATCACTGTGCTCTGATAACAGCAAATATTCAGCAGAAAATTAACTTTGTACTCAGTCTAATGCATGTATGCAGGCCAAAGAGTAACAAATTCATAAATCAGTGCCTAGCAAAAAAAAAAAAAAAATCCTGCATATGTTATCTATAAAATATTGCATCAGTCATCTTGTATGCAACATTTACATTACATAGTCTGACATTTGAAATAACATACTTGCATTAAACAACTAGATTTGCTAAGGTGTTCTGAGTGGTTGCTAGGGTGTTCTAAGTGGTTGCTAAGGTAAGGAATCGTGCATCTGAGCACACCTCGATTTGAAGTTCAGCTTCAGCTGATTAAGCTGATGTAAAACCAGTAACACGGCAGGTGACTGGTCAAGGTTTGCATGCTTCTCCAGTCACGGGCCGTGCGTTTGGTTTTGCACGTGCCGTCCCAGGTCAGCGAGTGTTTGTGAGGTGTGAGGTATCTGATGAAGTCACTCTATGACCCGCAGGCTCGTATCTCGGGATAGGTTGATTTCATTGTGTCTCTTGTGCCTCGATATCTGAGTGTGTTTCTCATCGGCTCCTCATGTTTGGTGTTGTAATGTGGAGTCAGACCGATAATCACTGATAATAAAACACAGACCATGTCAGACAGATAATGAAACACAGATTGAGATTGCATAAACGGACACTTTTATGATATACACGGACAGGATATGCTTAACACATGCTGACAGTTAATAACAACAGACCCAGAGTTCAACAGCTGAACAGTCATTCGTGAGTTTGTTCATCAGCAATTTTGTATGGCATTGCAGTAAAAGTTTAACTTATTTATTTATTTATTTTTTATTTATTTATTTATCTAGATTATATTATGTATTTATAATAAATTGTATCCATCTAGATTTTTTTAAATTGATAAAATCCATGTATTTAGTTTTATTTTATCTGCACTGTTTGTTTATTTATTTATGTATTTATAATAATTGATTAGTTGATTTGTTAAAAGTATAAATGGTATTTTATCTATTATAGATTATTTTATTTATTTTTAATTCATTTATTGTTTTTTTCTAGATTATTTATTTATGTATTGATAAATATATGTATTTCATTTTATTTTATGGATATATTATTTCTTTTTTAATTTATAATAAATGTTATTCTATCTAGATTTATTTATTGATAAAATATATGCGTTTCGTTTTATCTTATAGATATGTTATTTATTTAATTTAAAATAAATTTTATTATATCAAGATTTTAGTTATATATTGATAAAAATATATGCATTTAATTTGATCTTATAGGTATATTATTTATTTATTTATTGAAGTATATGCATTTCATTTTATTTTATCTAGATTATTTATTATTTATAATACATTTTACTTGATGTAGATTTTTTATAAAAGTATATGTATTTTATTGCTTGGTTGATCATTATAAATGGTATTGTATCTATTCTAGATTATTTTATTTATCTATAATTAATTTATTGTTGCTTCTAGATTATTTATTTATTGACAAATATATGCATTTCATTTTATAGATTATTTATTCATTTATTTATAATACAATTAATTTTATCTAGATTTGTTTATAAAAGTATATGTATTTTATTATCTATTCTAGATTATTTATAATTCATTCATTGTTATTTCTAGATTATTTATTTTTTTATAATACATTTTATTCTTTGTAGATTTATTTGTTTTATAATACATTTTATTCTGTGTAATTTATTTATTTATTTATTAATAAAAATATATTATTTTCATTTTATTTTATAGATATTTTTTGTGTATTTATTTTGTAATAAACTTTATTCTATCTAGACTAAATGATTGATTAAATGATTGATTTTATATTTTTTACTTTTAGTGATTCTCTCTGTGTAAACACCTCCTGATTCAAACACAACCAGACATCAAAAAATAATGAAGGAAAGTGACCTCAGTAAAGAGGTGACATTTCAGATGCGCAAACACAAAAATATTGCAACAGTAGACATTTATAAGTGAGCAAATGCTTTTTGGAGGTTTACAGAGGCTTCAGAGTGTCTTTTTAGTGCTTATTTACTTGTCAAACACTAGGTTATACATTGAACTTTCTTGATTCTCCTTCTTTCTTAAAAGGACCAAACAAAGTGACCTCTGTGTGAACTCCGAACAAAACAATGAAAGAATAGAGCTCAGAAAGAATATTTATGAGTTCTGAGATGTGTTGTAAAACAGATTCACAGTTGGGAGAATAAAAGAGAAGAAAGCATGTTATATTTTCTTTAGGTCTTTTCTACAGTCAAGTAACAACTTTAAAGTTAACGGTAATAACACTACTAGCAACCACCCCACAACACTCTAGCAACATGGCAGCAGGTTTTGCATGGTCAAACTCATGTCAAATAATGTTTGTGAACTTTTAAAGCTCTCTCTTTCTCTTTGTGTGTGTTTGTAGTGTTTGTGCACGTGGCGTGTGGAACTGCACGGATCTTTCGTGTCCTGAGGTCAATAAGTGTCCGGGCTCTCTGATCTTCTCTCCTCGATCGTGTCTGAGGACGTGCTCCAGTCCAAACTCGCCTCTGGACGCATGTGCTGAACCCGTCCATGGCTGCGTCTGTCCTGAGGGAACTGTGTTGCTGGTGCGTCTCCTCTTAGTCATAGAAGCACACCATCATACGGCTTGACAAACACAGTCTTCTGTCATGTATCGATGCATTTCCTACTGAAAAAGAAAGCTAGGATGGAACATATTGGGATTAGATTACATGACAATCGTTATCCATGATTTGCTGCATGCTTTTGCTATTTAGTCATGTTAGGGGGCGGGACCTTCTCATTCTAGCGTGCATGTGAGCACAATATGACATGCATATTGTAAGAGAAAGAATTAATTTTCATGTTGTTTTTAATTTTATTTTATCTAGATGTTTTTTTTTAATTTATAATAAATTGTATTCATGTAGATTTATTTATTTATGAAGTATATGTATTTAATTTTATTTTATCTAGATTATTTATTTATTTATTTTTAATAAATTTTATTCTATCTAGATTTATTATAAAAAGTATATGTATTTTATTGATTGGTTAATTATCTATTTTAGATTATTTGATTTATAATTATTTGTATCTTTTTTTCTAGATTATTCATTTATTTTATTTTAAAGATTATTTATTTATTTAATTAATAAAAAAATCTTGATTTATTTATTTATTTATTAAAAAAATATATGCATTTCATTTTATTTTATAGATTATTTATTTATTTATTTAATATGACATCCATATTATTCACAAGAGAAAGACTGTAAATTTTCATGTTGTTTTCTGTTAATTTCTGTATTTTTAGGGTGATCAGTGTGTAAAGCCAGAAGAGTGTCCGTGTCATCACAACGGCAGACTTTATTTCACCAATGACACTATTTCGAAAGACTGCAACACCTGGTAAGCACACCTGAAATCAGAAATATAATGTGAAATAAACCCCTTGTTTTTGTAAATGAATTTTTCGTCATATTTACTACCATACATAAACCTGTTGTTCATGTTGACAGTGTTTGTCGTGAGCAGCGCTGGCACTGCGGTCAGTCGTTGTGTTCAGGCACCTGCGTGGCCACCGGTGACCCTCACTACATCACGTTTGATGGCCGATATTACTCTTTCTTGGGCGACTGTGACTATGTCCTGGCGCAGGAGAGCAGCGGGATGTTCAGCGGCAGCGCCGAGAACGTGCCCTGCGGCAGTACAGGAGTGACCTGCACGAAATCCGTGACTCTGACCGTAGGAAACACGGCCATACACCTGCTCAGAGGTAAAACACGCATCAACACACACAAACACACACATGAGAGAGTTATTCATCAATATGAATATAGCAACTGTTAGATTGTTAGATCACTGAGATTTGAGATTTAACATTTTATACGTGCACTATGTCATTGAATTATAAAAACTAAATAATTTACTAAAGTTATTTATTTATTATAATATATTAAAGTTTTAATTTAATTAAATTTTATAATTAAAGAAATGCACACCAATACAGTGCAAAAAAATCAACAGTTTATTTTAATACATAATGTGTTTTATTAACATTTGCATGTTTAAAATGTATTTATATATTTATTTGATTCTTTCTGAATTATTTTATTTGTTTATATTTAATTTATTTTATATTTAATTTTTAGATTTATTCATAAAAATATATTTATTTGATGTGATTTTATCTTGGTTATTTTATGTATTTATAATTAATTCATTGTATTAATCTAGATTTATTTAGTGATTTATTTATATATTTAATTTAGTTTTATCTAGATTAATTAATTATTTTTTAAAGTTTATTCAGTCTAGTTTATTTATTAAGAAAATTGTATATATATTTAATGATATTTTGTCTACATTATTTTATTTATTTTTAATGAATTAATTGTGTTCCTTTAGATATGTTTAGTTTTTGATAAAAGTGAATGCATTAGTTTATTTTACTGTATGTAGATTATTAATTTAATTAATAAGTGCTTTACTCT
>VONZ01002845.1:0-35485 GCA_012976165.1 Labeo catla | reverse complement strand
AAAATCCATCCCTTTGAAAAATATAGAAAACAACAGAATGCACTACTTTCATCTCCTTGAACATCTTTCTGGCGTATGCCACAAACATGAACCATAACACAACTGACGCGTCTACTTTTAACGATCTACATTAAGATTATTTGACGTTAAATGCATTATATAAGTTACTTTGGAATAAATCGCAGCATGTTTCATGATAAAAAAAAACGTGACATACAGTTCAGAAAAATATATATATATATTTTGCGTCACCCCTGGCACTTTGAGAATAGCGCACAGAAGAAAGCTCTGTCTAAGCTCTGCCCCGGTACAGGTTGTGTCGAGCTATTCGTTAGTGTGGTTGTCTGATGAGAAAAAGATTAAATGTAGTTGCAATAAACGCGTTAATTATCCGTTCAACTGCAGCAGCAGAAGACTATTCATCTGCGCGAAACTGCGGATGAGGAAGAACTGACGGGGGCATGATTTGATCTTCAGCTGACCAATCAGCAAAAAGGGGCGTTTGGTTCCGTCCACGTGTAGAAATCGAATATTCGAAGTTGTTTATTCATTTTTCCACCCCTGAACGAAAAACGAAAAATCAAGCTGAATTCTTGTTTTTCGTTTTTCTGGAAAAATGAAAAAACGAAAAAGGAGCTGTTTTCTCATGTTTCTCTTTTCAATATTAAATCAAAAAACGAATGGACGGAAGATACCCTGATTAATCACAACAGCTTGTAAGAAATCCTCCCAAAATGTATGATCTAAAAGAAGACAGGATGTTTTGTTATTGAATCACAAAGCTGATATTCATTTTTCAAGATAATCGTTGTTTGACCTGAATAACTGAACTCATTTGGAGTCTAATCTCTGAGTTATGTTTCCAAGAAAGAAAATAAAACTCAGACATTATACTGTTAATGAGTTCAATGATTCAGGTCAAATAATGATAACATTAACACATAATCATCATCACCTGATGACTTATGCTTTTGGTTTGTCTGACTGTTTTAACTCAGTTACAGCAGGCAAACAAAAGCTAATGTTAAAAATGTAAGTGTCAAGAGCCCAACTAATGCAAACACTGACCACTATAATTCTCCATTGGTGATTCTGCTTGTTAACATCAGGTGTCTTCAATAATGATCAATCATCACTTAATTACTGACTAATTATCTCATTAACTTGAACTCTGTTTCAGTGTTAATTTGGAGGAGAATTAATTTAACTCTGGGCTTTTTGCTGTGAACAAACTGATCTGCATCTCAGATTTCGAGGGTAAGCACATTTTTAACAAGTTTTCATTTTTGGGTGAAATATTTCTCTAATCCCCAAAATATATAGTGATCTGTGCTTATAGATGCTCTCCACTTCTGTTGGCATCTCAAAACACTTACTACAAGAACACCACCACTTTTGAAGAGATCACTGTCTCCCTGAAGCTTGTAGACTTGCTGCTGCTGCGGCTGCTTCCTCCATCTGTCTGACTTCTTGCTCTGAATATTCTGGTTCAAATAAATATGGTCGGGCCAAAAAATTCACGTTGTCTGGTGATATATAAAAATCGTCTTTCATTGTGATGACCTGTACTTCTAAATATCTTTAGATCTTCACAGTGCCAGTGAACACGTCCGCAATCTCTGTGCGCTGTGTAAACAAATGAGTGATGTATAAGTGCAGATCGATTCCGGCGCTTGTGTACACTACGCCAGAGCGCGTACACATGTCAAGCGCCAGATGCTGTGCATGTGCTCGGGACAGTAGGACATGGCAGTGAATCAGAGGTACAAAACAATATAAATACTGTTCAGTTTCTCGCACAGACCAATCTGATCAAAACGACTCTGTGGCATCTATAATGTAGTAAATATGGCGGGACGAGATATTGAATATTTTAATCGCAAATACATTTTTATAAAGCTCCCTTTTGAGCAGTAACTAAAAATAAAAAATGAAAGAAGACCCTTGCCTAATCTGGACATGAAACAACCTTCGTCAGGCAGCTGAACGCACTGTTTTAGAAACAAATTATTTAGCAAAACCGAGTGGCTAATAAGCTCAGTGAACTTGAACAAACTCTTCTGCTGGCCTTGTCTTCTATTTGTCGAATCAACTGGATGATTCAATCCATGGATTACGACTGGTTTCTACGATATGAAGAATTTAGCAAGAGCTAGGGAAAGACATGCAAAGTCTCTGAGCCACACATCTTCTGCTCTTAAGCTGAAGTTGTTTGGGCAGGTAAGATTCGATGAGGCACTCAGCCAGGCCGCTGCCATTGGGGTACAGTGGCATAACGAGCAGATGGCAAAAAAACGTGATCTTTTGCACAAACTGATCATTGCGCAAAGAACACATGCATTTCGTGGTCACGATGAGTCTGTGACAAGTAAAAACTAAGGGAATTTTGTACAACTTCTAGAAACCTTTTCAGAGTTCGACCCAGCATTTGCAAAGCATCTGAAAACATCACCATTTTCAAAGGTACTTCAAAATCAATTAAAAACAACATAATTGAGAGTATTTGTGCACTGTTACGCCCATAGGTGAAATGCAGAAAAGAGAAAAATATGAAGAATATTTCAATGTAGTAATCCTCATACAGTATCAGTGACAGTTTGTTTGGAAGTCAAATCCTTCATAAAATAACTAATGAATAACTTACTGACGCTCCTGCAATCACAGTATAATTTTTAATCAATATTTTTTTAGTGTGATTAAAACATGTTTGAGATTGTTAACAGTACAGCCAATACTGTTAGGTGAAATAGTTTAACGTTACTTCCATTCATCCATTGACAAATTGCCAGGACTTGTCATCTACACATAATATGTCATTTAAAGCGAAAACTTTATTAAATAAGAGCTAAAGTCTATGGTTAGCCTACATCTTATAGGTAGCCTAATGGTTGAGATGCTAACGGACTTTTTCCAAAGACACTAAACCATTTAACTCTCTCTCCGCACCAGTTTAAATGCAACTCGAATGTTCAACGCACATGCCCATTTAAAAATGCAGCGTTTACATAAATACATACATGAAGTACAACATACAGATGTCAGAATGACACATAGAAAGTCCTTAAACTGGATCACGTATTGTGTAAATGGATAGTGTAGGCCTAATGTAGGTAATCAAACTGTAAATGGAATGAGAATATAAAAGCAGTATTAGCAGAGAATGTAAATTTTTTTTACGTCATTTTATAACAGGTTATAATATCAAATATAAAATAATATACTATACTATAATATAATGTAATAATAGCCTTAGAATATTTATTTATTCATTTACTTATTTAAATACCTAACAAAAACATACCAGAAATTGTAAACAAAGCGTAAAATAAAAGTAGGCTATCTATTGCAAAACACATTAAAAACAAATATACATAATGTACAATGGGAGATTTGGCACTGTTGTATTTTGGTACTGTCATGACGTTTGTAAGAAATAAATAAATATTTTTTAAACATTCACCCATCATTCCTGTCTGTGCATCGATACCCTTTCCACGCCTTTCATTTGTGTACACCACAGACTGGTTTATACTCTGAGCTGTAGCTTGTGATGACAATTAACAACAATAATTGATAAGTGGATTATTAGATTTGAATATACTGTATCAATTAAATGAGCAAAGACAACTAAAAGTAAGGATTCACATACTATTTTTTTTTTTGTAACTGTGTTTTTATTAAACTTTTTATAAACATAACATTTCCCAAATAAAAACGGAAAGGGAAAAAAAAAGCGATTAACTTATTTTTTATAGCTTACTTATTTTTTATTAACTATTAAAAAAAATACAAATACAGTGACTAAAAAAAAAAAGAAAGCCTTGACAACATCTCAAAGACCAAGCAAATATGTTTCGATCAGTGCCCAAGTCTGTTGGAAAATGCCAGATTTCAGCTGTAAGTCCACAGTCATTTTCTCTAATATATATGTCTGATTCAGTCTCTATATCCATCCTGTCAAAGTGGGTTGGTATTGATTATATTTTTTTTCCATTTTCTTGCCATAGAAATACATTTAGAAATATATTTTAGTATATGATGGTTGATGTGAAATATATTTACTATTTCAAAAATATATTTCACTGAGCTCAGACATTCTCAGTCTAATACAGTAATATATCACAATATTGCTTTTGATTTTAATAACATTCAGAAAAATTGTGTTCCCCTTCAGTCGTTTCACTACGACGTTAAATATGGGAACTCGCTTGAGAGTCCAATCATCTCTGAGCCTTATTCAATAGGCCAATGAACATTGGCGAGTGGTATTTGCATGTCGAGCCACTCCCCCGTACATACGGGTATATAAGATGGCGGCATGCAACCACTCATTCAGATTTTCGCTTCAGAGTTCGCTTCAGAGTTCCTGCTCTCTCTCTCTGCTGGCGTGCTGCCAACAACTAAAAAAGCTTATTTCTAAAAGAGCGTTTGGCAGCCGCCAGCGAGATCCTGCGGGCTGCCGTTTTCACGGCAAAAACAGCCGCCTTGCAATCCAGCGAATCAAGGTTTTTCGGCTGCCACGGCGAGGCACTTGGGGGACTTACAGGTGATCGTGCAGAATGTCCCACCGGCCAGCAAAGCCCCGCAGACTTCTGCATCACCGCACGGTCCCGTTGAGTGGCCAGAGCAGTTCACTTCCCCGCAAGCCGGGCCGAGTGTCTCCTTTGGTGCTCCTCAGGAGGTAGAGATGTCTGCTGTCGGCTATGCTCCTCCGAGCCGCCAAGGAGATTGGTCTGGAGGTGCCTAAAACGCCTCCGGCCAATCCTTCGAGGCTGGATGATTGATTTCTGGGGAGGGCACCCGCGGCACTGCCACGCTCCCCCCCAGTGCCATTCTTCCCGGAGGTGCACAAGGAGCTGTGAGGACTTAGCGAGCTCCGTACTGGTCTCGTCCAGGGCCCAGCTCCTCTCCCCTCGCCACCCTCGATGGTGGGGCAGCCAGGGGTTATGTGGTGGTCCCTCAGGTTGAGCGCGCTGTCGTGGTCCATTTATGCCTGCGGGGCGCTGCCACCTGGCGGGATCGGCCCCATCTCCCCTCCAGGGCGTGTAGGCTTTCGTCCGCTCTCGTGGGCAGGGCTTATCATGCCGCTGGACAGGCTGCCACTGCCCTGCACGCCATGGCGACCCTGCAGGTCTACCAAGCCAAGGCGTTAAAACATCTGCACGAGGGTGGCCCTGACCAAGGGGCGATGCAGGAACTCCTTGCCGCCACCGACTTCTCCCTCTGGGCGACGAAGGTGACGGCACATTCCCTTGGCCAGGTGATGTCCACAGAAGTGGTACAGGAGCGACACCTATGGCTGACCCTGGCAGACGTCGACAAAGCTTGCTTTCTTGATGCTCCCATCTCCCAGGGCGGCCTATTCGGCGACACCGTCGAGGACTTTGCCCAGCAGTTCTCGGTGGTCCAGAAGCAGACGGAGGCAATAAAACACATCCTCCCTCGTCGTGACAGTCCCACCACGTCCGCGAGGCCTCAACCTCTGCCTGCCTGTCGTTGAGGGCGCCCCCCTGCGGCTCCAAAGACACCGGCTCTGTCCCCCGCCGAGGCACACGATGCCAGACTGGCGGCCCGATGGAGTTGAATTTCCCACCTCTGGGGCTTCGACCCCGAGTTCCCTTTTCGAGCAACACCTTGCATCCTCGGATCCGGACTCGGAGGTCGATATCGCCAGTGCGGGAACCAGGGAAGAAGGTAAGCGCTGCCCAGTGCAGTCAGACTTTTCTCCAGGACGTTTTTCTTTCTGGGATCAGTCCCCCTTTGCCCTGGCAATCGTACGTCACATCGGGTCAACGTCTTTGACCTCCTCCTGATGCACTGTGGCTGGGAGCCAGCTTCCCTTAAACCTTTGCAGTGGTTGATTCGGACGGTACGTCTCGGCTATGCGATTCAGTTCGCCAGGCGTCCGCCCAGGTACAGAGGCGTCCTTTCCACTTCTGTCCACTCGGACACACATGCCGCTGTCCTGCGTGCGGAGGTTGCAGTCCTACTGGCGAAGGATGCAATCGAGCCTGTCCCTCCAGCCGAGATGAAGTCAGGGTTCTACAGTCCCTACTTCATCGTGCCCAAAAAGAGCGGTGGGGTGAGGCTGCCGTTCAAGATGCTCACGACAAAGCGCATGCTAACATGCATCTGTCACCAGGATTGGTTTGCAGCCATCAACCTGAAGGACGCGTACTTTCACGTCTCGATTCTACCTCAACACAGACCCTTCCTACGGTTTGCTTTAGAGGGTCAAGCGTATCAGTACAAAGTGCTTCCATTTGGCCTGTCTCTCTCTCCCCATGTCTTTACGAAAGTCACGGAAGCTGCCTTTTCCCCTCTCTGCCGGATGGGCTTTCGCATTCTCAACTATCTCGACGACTGGCTTCTCATAGCTCAGTCGCGAGATGTGTTGTGCAAACACAGGGACCTGGTGCTCCGGCACCTCAACCATCTGGGCCTTCAGGTCAACCGGGAGAAGAGCAAACTCTCCCCAGTGCAGAGGATCTCTTTTCTCGGTGTGGAGCTGGACTCGGTCAACATGACAGCCCACCTCACCAAGGAACGCACGCAGTCAGTGCTGAATTGTCTGAACTCATTCAGACACAAGACAGCGATCCCTCTCAAAACATTTCAGAGGCTCCTGGGGCATATGGCAGCTGCAGCCGCGGTGACGCCGCTGTGCTTGCTTCATATGAGACCGCTTCAGCACTGGTTACACGATCAAGTCCCGAGATGGGCATGGCACCGTGGCACACTCCGGATTGGTGTTTCCCTGCAGTGTCGCCGCCTGTTCAGCCCGTGGTCAGACCTCTGGGACAGGTCTCCAGGCATCTTGTGGTTTACACGGATGCCTCCTCCACGGGTTGGGGTGCTGTATGCAACGGGCAAGCAGCCTTGGGCTCCTGGACAGGACCTCAACTGCAATGGCATATCAATTGCCTAGATTTGTTGGCTGTGCTTCTTGCGCTGCGTCGCTTCCGACCGATGCTGCGCCACAAGCACATGCTTGTTCGCACCGACAGCACTGCGACCGTAGCCTATATCGACCACCAAGGTGGTCTTCGCTCCCGTCGCATGTCACAACTCGCCCGCCATCTGCTCCTGTGGAGTCAGACGTGGCTGAAATCGCTACATGCCGTTCACATTCCAGGAGAACTCAACCGTGCAGCCGACCAGCTCTCACGGCAGTCCACCCATCCTGGAGAATGGCGACTCCACCCCCAGGTAGTCCAGCTGATTTGGAGCCATTTCGGCGAAGCCCAGATAGATCTGTTTGGTTCCCCTGAATCCTCCCATTGCCAGCTGTTTTACTCCCTCAGCGAGGCTCCCCTCGGCAGGGATGCGCTGGCACACAGCTGGCCTCCGGGGCCCAAGTACGCCTTTCCCCCAGTGAGCCTCCTTGCACAGACACTGTGCAAGATCAGGGAGGACGAGGAGCAGGTTCTGCTGGTTGCGCCATACTGGCCCACCCGGACCTGGTTTCCAGACCTGCACGTCAGACCTCTCCGGCCTTTCACAGGCCGTGATAGATACTATCACGCAGTCTAGAGCTCCCTCTACAAGACAGGCTTATGCACTGAGATGGGGTCTGTTCGTTGACTGGTGCTCCTCTCGCGGAGAGGACCCACAGAGATGTCCGATTGCAGTAGTGCATTCCTTCCTGCAGGAGAAGTTGGAGCGCAGGCTGTCCCCTTCGACTCTCAAAGTGTACGTTGCTGCCATCGCAGCGTATCACGATGCAGTGGATGGAGCATCCCTTGGTAAGTACCAACTCATCGTGAGGTTCCTTAGAGGTGCGCAGGAAGTTAATCCCCCAGACCGCACTGCACTTCTATTGGGATCTCTGTCACCCTCCAGGGTCTATGGAGTCTTACTTGAGCCACTCGCATCAGTAGAGCTAAAACATCTGTCTCTTAAGACAGCGCTCCTGACCGCGCTGGCCTCCATCAAGTGGGTAGGGGACCTACAAGCCTTCTCTGTCGACGAAGTGTGCCTGGAATTCGGGCCCGGCGATTCTCACGTCATCCTGAGACTCCGGCCTGGTTATGTGCCCAAGGTTCCCACCACACCTTTCCGCGATCAGGTGGTGAACCTGCAAGCTCTGCCCCTGGAGGAGGCAGACCCGGCCTCTGCGCTGCTGTGTCCAGTCCGAGCTCTACGTATATATTCAGACGCACCGAGCAGCTCTTTGTCTGCTTTGGAGGTCAGCAGAAAGGGAATGCTGTCTCCAAACGGAGGCTGGCCCATTGGGTGGTAGATGCCATCTCCCTGTCATATCAAAACCAGGGACAGCCATGCCCCTTAGGTGTTCATGCCCACTCCACAAGGAGTGTTGCCTCATCCTATGCGTTGGCTTATGGCGCCTCACTAGCAGATATCTGTAGAGCTGCGGGCTGGGCAACACCTAATACCTTCGCTAGGTTCTACAACCTTCGCGTTGAGGCCGTGTCCTCCCGTGTCTTAACATAGACATCAGGTAAGCGGGAGACCGGCTGGTGTCGGCTTGCTGCGCCACTCCTAATGGATCCGTGCGCTATATCCCTCAGCTGTTCCCTCTGGTGAACCTTGGATCCTCCATGCCCCGCAGTCAGGCCTAGCTGCGGAGTAGTGCCTGACTGTGCTCCGGCTGAGTCTCCTTCGCCCAGCAGGTTGTGGCAACATGTCTCAGTATTTTTCCACGGTCAGCTAGAAGGCCGCTGTTTCCCTCATATATCTCTAAGACTATAGATATATTGAATTATTTTCATTCCACATGTAGAGATCTCATGTGCTCTGCCCCCCCAACTTCTGCTTCAGTAACAACTGGCATCCCTGTGGGGTCCCCTATCGGCTCTCAGGGCGTTGGGAAGGTTACGTTCATATCCGTCTGCTGACACGTCCGCCTGTCAGCACGTGGGTCTGTGCGTAACGCGGCGTCAGGGTTGTGGCCTGTTCCATGGGTCTGTTCCCATATGTAACGTCGTAGTGAAACGACTGAAGGGGAACGTTTAGGTTACGTACGTAACCCTTGTTCCCTGAAGGAGGGAACGGAGACATTACATCCCCTGCCACGACCCTACGGCGCGCTGACGCCGGGTTGCGACTCGGCGACTCAGCGAAAACCTGAATGAGTGGTTGCATGCCTCCATCTTATACACCCGTATGTATGGGGGAGTGGCTCGACATGCAAATACCACTTGCCAATGTTCATTGGCCTTTTGAATAAGGCTCAGAGATGATTTGAACTTAAGCGAGTTCCCATATGTAACGTCTCCGTTCCCTCCTTCAGGGAACGAGGGTTACATACGTAACCTAGACGTTTTCAGTTGTACTGATGCGATCTGGTAATTAGTGTAAAATTGTTATCTATTACAATATGAACATCATTTACAGTGTAAAATTGTCATCAACTACAATATGAACATCATTTACCATAATGTAAATTTTCAGCTGCACTGATGGAATCTGGCAGTTAGTGTAAAATTGTTGTCTATTACAATATAAACATTATAAACATCATTTACCACAATCTTTATTTCTTCACAGAAATTTCAAACCTTACTCGGACTCAAGTGGAGGAGTTGAGAAAGGAAAATAGAGGTGAAACAATGTGTTTGAATGACTTTAAATTCAGTGTATACAGTCTCAGTGTAAAACAGTAATATATCACAATATTGCTTTTGTTTTTAATAACAGACAGAGAGATAGCGTTTTCAGCTGCACTGATGCAGTCTAACAGTGGATATGTTGGTCCTTTTACCACTGATATCACATTAACCTACAGGAATGTCTTCACAAACATAGGAAATGCCTACAACCAAATTACAGGTAATTAGCAATGAAATGGACCCATAAAACTGATAGTAATGAGAATCATTGTGTATGGGGGTAGAATCATAGCATAATTCCAAATAAATAGATTACGGTCCACAAATAAATCTTTTCACAAACATGAATTAAATTCACACAAAAAATAAAATGAGGTTTGCAAATAAAAAACATATTCAGAAATATCTTTTTAAATACACAACTTTGCCTGGCATTCATTTGTGGATCACTGCGTGCATTTTCTGGATTTTGAAAAATTTCTAGCGGCAAGAAGCTGACGATCCACAAATGCGTGGATTCCACCACTCAAGCCAATCAGATAACAGCCTCGGTTTGTTGACCAATCATAGCACATTCTTGCTATAACCAATCACGTTTCAGTTTACAGTCAGGGCGGTCTCATCCTGAAATAACTTCATTCATCTGCATTGGCTTAAATACGAAATATATGAGCCATAAAAATTAGTGCAGTAAAAGATGTTTAAAATTGGATTTCATTAGAAAGCCACAGTATTATATTGTATGTGCCTTTGAAAATGCCAGAGAAACAACACAATATATCACTGCTAGCATCACATTATTCAAGATGGAAAGAAAAGCATCAATAATTAACTGACTGATAAATAACTGGATTCATCCTCAAGTCACACGAGAGCCAACAGCGTTTCCCAGATTTTCAGTCAAGCTGTTTAACACTTAATCCTCCAGAGGTCGCTGTATACCGAAAAATGCCAGCAGATAAAATTCAATGCACATGACTACTGTTTTGCTATGGCTAAAAAATGTATTATGTCACTGTATTATGCCACTGTCTTCACAAAGTTATGTCTAGGGTCATAAATGCATTATTTTTAGTCATGTCTGTTTTTGTCCTGTTGTTTTAAGTTCACAGCTATTTTAAGCTATCTCAAATACACTTATGAAGTACAAAGGACAGTAAATCAGAACACTATAAAATAAGCATGAAGAGCTGTGGAGACGGGTTTTTTTTGGTTTTTTTTATGTATGCTGTAAAGCAAAATGTGAGAATTTTTTAAAAAACAGCCACATGGAGGTTCTAGTGTTAAATCAAAGCAACGGTGTGAATTATTTGTCCTTTGTTGTGTTGCGCCTCGCCAAGTGTAGACAATATCGCTGATAATAATGATTTCTATTTGCTTTGCACGCGGACGGGTGTTGCTGATGATGCACTGGATCTATGAATGATCCTGATGTAAATATACAGAAGCCTGCACTCCAACAATCCTTTTTTAAGCACACAAACAGCACTTCAGTTTCATTTGAACAAAATGTCCATAGAATGCAGTGCCCTTACAGGGGTGCAAAACAGATTTGCTCCCACCCTGATTGTAAAACAAAACGTTGTTGGTTATAGTGAGAACGTGCCAAGATTGGTCAGAGAAGTGAAGCTGTTGTCTGATTGGCTTGAGTAGACAGTTGGTGGAGTCTACGCATTTGTGGATCGTGAGCATCTTGAGGCTAGAGATGTTTTAAAATCCACAAATGCATGCAGCGATCTACAAATGCACAGGATGCAATTCACAAATGAATTTGTGTTTGTGATATAAAAAGATATTTGTGAATATGCTTCTTATTTGCAAATCTCATTTTATTTTTTTGTGTAAATTTAATTCATGTTTGTAAAATTCAATTTATTTGTCAATACATAGTTTATTTTTTGTTAATCTCTTTACATTTATTTGTGGATCATAATCTATTTTTTGGAATTATGCTACAATTCTACCCCATAATTCTGCTCTGTTCAAATTTCTCTGTATTTGTGTAATGTGAATATAAGAATTCAGTGATTGCTGTGATTCACAACTTTTACACTGTGCTTGATTAATTAGACAATCATACAAACGGCTAATTCTCTGCTTTCTCTCTTGATATTTGATTAAGGTGTTTTCACAGCACCACTGAAAGGAGCGTACAGGTTCACAGTCTCTTTCTTTGGTCATGATAATCCTTCAAATGCAGCATATGTTTCCATTATGAAGAATGGAGAGAAGGTGGTTATGGCATATGCTCGCCAGGATCAGCGCAATATAAGCTCCTCAAATGGAGTTGTGTTGATCCTGGAGGTTGGAGATGTCGTCTATGTGAGACTTTGGTCTGGCAGCAGATTATATGATAATGGCAATAATCACAATACTTTCAGTGGTTACCTACTGTTTCCCTTAAGAGAACAGGAGCTTTGCAGAATGTGATTCCAGGAAATCTAAACCTTTAGCGTACGATTTAAGATGAAAATCATGAAGAATCCTTAACTTATAACTTGTATTAATGAGGACTAATGTATGTTTGAAATTTGCAATAGATTATTCTTTAAATATCAGTATAACAGACTATGATCCTTATTTCTGAGCCTATGATATATTATAGCAAAGCCAAACCACTAGAGGGAGTGCTCGCAGTTATCTGCTCGACACATTAAATACTTCACTGATGCAGACATGAGCAGAGAACACAAGAATTGAGACAAATCCGTATGTAATTGCCTGTGCTCTATATTTCTCTTTGCAGATGTCCATACTGAAATCATTCTTTTATTAAATGTGTTACACTGGAAAGATGCCTGTTCTTTTGCAGACATGTAACACCAATAAACCAACAGGACAGTAATATGTTAAATCATTGATGTTTTTTCACTCTTAAAACAGATGTGTTAAAAACAACACAACTTGTGTTATATCTTAACAAATCTATGTGTCTAGTTAAGGACAACACATTTTGTGTTAATTTTAACTCAGCCAGTGTGTTATAACTCTTAACACAGGTTGATATTCTTAAAATATTTAACACATTATTGTGTCATAAATCACACAATATGTGTCATGGATGTGCTATTGTGTAATTTATGATACATTAGTGTGTTAAAAAAACGGAGGTGTTAAAACAACACAACCTGTGTTATATCTTAACACATCTGTGTGTCTAATTAGGGACAACACATTTTGTGTTAATTAAATTTGAACACAGCCAGTGTGTTATTCTTCTTAACACCGGCAGTGTGTTATATATTTAACACACTAAAAGCAGCAGAGGGAGCGTTGGCAGTCAGTACTCGGGTGAGGGCTCCCTCTGCTAGCTTGTGCTTTAGTCACAGCCAACACAGCATCATCTTTTCTATATTTTGGCCAAATGTACACTGCTAAAATGAAAGAAAAATCTGCTTTAAAGATATTTAAGTATTTTTTAAAGATACTTAAAAACGTTTGATGTATTTATAGCTCCTCGTATAAAATTGTGTTTTGACAGGCTCACATTGCATTTTATTTTTACATTCAGAAATAATGTAGGCTAAAATGCTGGAGAAGCAAAATGTTCACAAATATTATAAATAGTTATTAGTTTCCTTCTCTCCACAACAAATCCTGTGGAGTTAAAGCTATACGTTTTGGCTATAAAAATGTCAATCCAAAAACAAATTAAAGGTGATACCTACTTCTCTCATTCGGCATGAATACAAATGTTTCCACATTTGCGAGTAGATGCTAAATTATATATTATGCAATAGGCTTTGTACTTCACTCACATCGGCATAAACATCATCTTGCATCGGCTGTATCAGCAGAGTGAGGTGGTAACGCTGAACGCAACAGATTGTAAACCGGAGCACTGTGACCTTTTAGATTTCTTTAACTGTATTTTATTTTGATAATGAACAGCCTGCAATGTCGCAAAATATGTTTTGTCTGCGTGCGCATGAGGCGCCGACGCGATGTTCATACCAACGCTGGTCGGTCATACAGATAGAAGGAAGACATCATTCAAAACTGTAGGCTTTTGCAAAATACTACTTTCTGCTATCTCGTTTTCCTTTCCGTGAACTTTTGATTGCGTCACAATAAACCGACACTCAGCAGATTTTTTTTTCTTTTATTTTGTTAATTTGTCCATGATTTGTTTCTGGTTTTGTTAGTCAAAATTTGTTCGTTTCCGGTTTTCGTTTTTGTTCCCTGAACCCGTTCAGAGCCCTGCATGCTACACAAATCCTTTTTCAAGCTCTTGCTCTGTCCAGGCTGGACAAGTTTTATCAAACTTCTACAACTAAATCCAGAATGCAGCTGCAAGTTTAGTCTTTAAGGAGCCGGAAAAAAAATGCACGTCACACCTCTGTTCATCAATTTGCACTGGCTGTGAATAGCTACTCGCATAGAATTCAAGGCCACCACTGACTCTGCAGCATCCCTTTACCTAAATTCACTACTTCAGATTATGTGCCCTTTAGAAACTTGTGTTCTGCAAATGATGTTTTATTAACAAGGTTCGGGAGGAGCACGTCAGATACCTAGCCTAATTAACACAACAGGAGTCCACTCAAGTCAATCAACGCTATGCATTCAAATACAGCTGACTTACCTCTATCCTTTGACGGTTTATCAGCATCTGGTTTGCCCGTCTGCTATTATGTCGCAAAGACAAACTTCTACGTCTGAAGACGATTCCGACTCTCCCCCGCATGTCGCGCCAATCGAGCCCCAGGCCCCACCTCGCGGCCGCCGCACGGCCCGAACTGCCACGCGTCGCTCAAGACGCCTCGGCCTACCCTCGCCTCCTCCGGCGAGAACCCCAGCCGACTCCCCAGCATCCTCCTACCGATCGGCCATACCAACAATTCCGCCCATAGAGAAATGGACTATGGCAAGTCTGAAACTGCCGCTGGCCAAGTCCGACGTCCAGCCTTCACGCAAATCAAACAAAGCAGAGCTATACGAGCTGTACAAAAACCTGCAAACAACTAACCACTCCCCTGAGCCCTCCCCAGCCTCAAAGCGAAGCAAAAAGAAAAGCAAACCTCCGGTTGCACCGACGCCTCCGTCTTCTTCCAGTGCAGAGCCCCACGTAACATCGGCCACAGCTCAGCCCTCCACTGCCGCCACTCCTCCTCCAGCAACGCCGGGGCCTGCAGCTCAAGCGAGTGATTGGCCGCTTCCTCCGCCAATCTCAGCCCCGCCGCCTGTCTCCTTTAGCTCGGAGCTCACAGCTCAAGCAAGCGCTTGGCCACACAGGCTACCAGACTCTGCTCCTCCGCCTGCCACGTCCAACTCGGAGCTTGCAGCTCAAGTGAGCACCTGGTCGCACTGGCTGTCACACACAGCCCCGCCACCCGCACCCGTTAACTCGGGGCTTGCAGACCACGCCAGCGCTTGGCCCCTTTGATAACCCCCCCTTCGAAGTCTTTCGCATCAGCCCCGTCGGAGTAGCCACAAGGAAATTTTCGGGTAAAAAAACGCCTGATCATCAATCTATCATCTCCCCATAATTCCCCGGTCCCAAGCATCAACAGCCTGATCCCACTCGATGAATTTTCTCTTAGATATCACGACATAGACCAAGCAGTCGAATTGATTAAAACTGCAGGCCAAGGGACCTGGCTCGCAAAAGTGGACATCACTTCCGCTTTCAAAGTGATGCACATTCATCCAGACTCATGGCATCTATTCGGCATTCGATGGCTTGAGAAATTCTACTTCGCCGTCCGTCTAACTTTCGGTTGCAAAAGCAGCCCCAAAATTTTTGACATGCTATCAGAAGCCGTTTGCTGGATCCTATTGAACAATTACGCAATTCCCCACCTTATTCACCTCCTAGACGATTTCCTCGTCATTTCGCCTCCCGACGCAATCCCAGCCACTCATATCCTCACAATCCAAAAAGCTTTTTCCAAGCTCGGGATCCCCATCTCTGAGGAAAAAACCATGGGTCCCGCCACATCCATCCAATGGGCTTCTAAAAGCATCTTTGTGCATTGCGACAATGAAGCAGCCGTGCAGTGCATTAATAAAGGCCGTTCTCATTCTCCCGCCCTCACGCCTCTCATAAGACGCTTAATATGGATCTCAGCCTGTGACCAATTCATATTGGTTGCCAAACATGTTCCAGGTTCAGAAAACCAAATTGCTGACTCTCTATCTCGCTTTCTGTTTCAGAAATTCAGGACGCTGGCTCCAGAGGCGGACAAATCCCCAACTCCAGTTCCTCATTATTCAGAATTGATATTCCCATAAATCACACGCTAAAACCCCTCCTTGACGCATCCCTCGACACCATCCTCCAAGCAGTCTCTCCCAGAACCCTCCAGTCATACGTGACCGCGTGGAGATGCTTCAAAGCTTTTCACCTCTCATACAACATACCCTTCCCTGATTTTTCCCTACTCTCAATCACCTCATTTATCTCCTTTCTCAACATAGAACCATTTGACAAAGGTGCCATATAGCACCTTTTAAAATAGGTGCTGTATAGCACTAAAAGTGGTTCCCCTATGATTACGAGCCAAAGAACCACTTTTAGTGCTATATAGCACCATTTGTTTTTTGAGTGTATGTTGTGTAAGATTGAAGGGCTTTATTTTGCGATAACAACCGGCTGGATGTACACTGCCCTTATTACATTATGCTTATTACATGGCTACTTGCCAAAAAAACTAAATAATTAGACACAAAATATTGATTTGAGTTGAAATATATTTGAATTCAAAGCTTCTGTGAAGAAAGCAGTTGCAAACCAGACAGTCATACTGCTTATTACACAACATTTCACCACATGAATAATTATGTCGAAATTGTCCATCACGTGTGAATTACTGAAGATATAAGAACGGTATAAAAGCATCAGGACTCAAAGCTCTGGAAACCAGTCAGCAGGCGCTGATGTCCAGACTTGCCAACAGTGAAGCTCAGACTGAGAAAATCAAAATGGAAAACCAAGGTGAGACTGATGTTTTTGATGACCTCACATACTGGTACACAATTGGTGTAGGATTTACTTTGTAATTATTTGAGAAATCTCAAAGTGATTTCTCAGTGAATTTTGTTTCCAACAAATGGTATAACATTGAATTAAAACAGTCTAGGGTGATATTTACAATTTTTAAAAAGGTATATGTTCTCTTTAGACAGACCAAAGGTGGCATTTTCAGCTGCATTAGGATCGAATGGTTTCTTTGGACCAGTTAATGTAGATTCAACACTGGTTTACAAGAATGTCTTCATGAATGTTGGCAATGCCTACCAGCAGGCCACAGGTATTGTTAATCCAAACTGCTGAAAACAATATCAACACACTTGTGTAATTCATGTCTACAGCTGTTAAATGGAGATCTGTGTCTCACTCTTTACAGGGATTTTCACAGCACCAGTACGAGGAGCTTACTACTTCAGTTTCTTCTACCATTGTTCAACTAATCATGAGACATGGCTGTACATGTATAGAAATGGAAAGAAAGAAGCATTAGCAGGACAACACAAGACAGAACAAGGTACTCCAGCAAATGGAGGAAATGGCTTAATTCTGCTGTTGGAGAAAGGGGATCAAGTCTATATTGTACTCCAAAAGGATTCATGGATCTGGGATGAAGAGAATGTCACAGTGTTTAGTGGTTTTCTTATTGATGTCATGTAAATAAAATACTCCTTGAGAACAAACATAACATTAATGTAACATGTTATGGGTTTACAGGTTAAGGTGAAATATCAGGCTACTTATTCCAGTGTTTGTTTGATGTGAATAAAACATTGCAACATCAAAATAACCAGCCTTGAATTACTTTAATCACAAGCTGAATGATGTTTTACAAATACACCGAAAGGCCTTTTTACTTGCTACAAAAGTATAAACTATCAAACAGGTGACAGAAGGCATGTGGCAGACGGTGTGAAACAGGGTTGTTGTTTTTTTTAATGTTTTGATCATATTGTTTATTTAGAGGCTTTAGAAATTGATTTAGCAACTATGGCACCATAGGCTTTATGGTATTAGGTACTAAAATATCATTAATTTCTACCAAAAGAGACAGTATGTCCACTGGTGACCACCAGATGAAAAGTAATATGATCAATAGCTGCAAGAAGCGATACGGGGCCAAGCCCCAAATGGTCAGCAAAAGCAGTGCAGATCCAGAAGAGCAAAAACAGCATAGAGAATATACACAAAGATCTGAAGAATAGGTGTGAATGGACTTAAAATGAACAAAAACATATTTATTTCTAAAACAAGAGAAAGAAATATAAGTATAATGCTTAACCAGATAATAAAGAAATTGAAATGACACATCACACAATTTTACCCACAATGGACTTCAACCCAGATAAAACATTTTCTTTCTGCGTTTCCCTTTAAACAAAAAGGGAAAACCTCCTTGACTGTTCTGCATCGTGAGTAGAAGGAAATGTCTTATAAAACAGTAGGAAACAATATGATTATAGAACACTTTTTTGAATGGGATTAAAGACTTAATTTCAATGTTTTCCATTCTCATATGCGCCACATCGCAAGTCAAAGAAAATGGCGTCTGTGAGAAATGTTTCAGCAGATTTAATCCGTAAAATGTCCCAGATGTAACTAATAACACTCACAGTGTAAAGGAGGCTCAATCCTTCGTATTTAGTGTGTTCTAGTGTTAATCCCTAGAAATTCAATGCCAGAACTTTGACTCTTTACTCTTCTCAAGAGTTGATGAATTAGTTTGCGTAGTTTCATTTGGAAATGAAAATACAGCCCGCTAATTTATCATCACATACTGGTGTAAATATAATCATGAAGTCAAAACTTTATTGGCATAATTGTCAGGCATTTACAGTTTTTGCACAGCTAGCATAATTTTGCAATACTAGCATAATTAATAAAACGTTAATTAGGTAAAGCGATATATGAACTGAGAGGGGAAATAAGCATATATAACAATAAATAGAAAAAATATAACCATAACCAGTTAATATATTAATAATAATAATAATATACATTTAATAATAATAATAATATAGAATCAAAAGACATGATCAGTTAATGGATTTGCAAGACTGTGGAATGGATAATAAATGTTTTATCCATCTCTGATAATTTCAGAAACACCTGTCTGATTAAACCAACATAAACAAAATACAATTCATTATTATTCTGGTCACTACTTCATGACTTTTTCAAAGCATATACAAAACCACAAAACCTCATTTCTTCTGGTTTGTTTGCCTGTTATAACTCAATTACAACACCCAAACAAAATCTAATATTAAGAAGTTACTTGTAAAGAGCTAAACTAATGCCAACACTGACCACTATAATGGTGACTTACAAAATTAGATTTTCTCCTTTTGGTGATTCTGCTTATTAACATCAGGCGTCTTTAATAATTTTAATACTCTTGAGTGTGGACTCAAACTCCCGGGAGAGTTCATTTAACACTGGGCTTTTTGCTGTGTAGACTTTACCTACTTTTTTTTAGTTTGTCTTAGCTGATAAATTCAGGTATTCTTTTCTCAGACATGTGCTGGTCAAAGTGCTGTAGGGCCCACAATAAGGCCAAGGGTTCATGAGAAGTAGGACACAGGGTGTCTATCACCATGAGCATCCTTTTGGATTAGGGCAGGTCAGGCACATAAAAGTGCTGGCATCCACCTGGAGCAATGAAAAGGTCTTGTTTGACAAACCCAGGAGCCGAAGTTCGATCTTCTTGCAGGGCCTTCCAGCACCCCAGAGGTTTGCGCCTTTCCGCCAGTTGGCACACTTGCTTGAATGCCTTCATTGACACCAAATGTTTCAGCTGGCATCTCCACAGGGTCAAGTGGAGGGACAGACTCAGAGATGCACACTAGTCTCTGCAACATTTTAGTGTGACATACTCTAGAGTTCCATGACCTGTCAGGAGTATGGATCACACAGTCGTTATTGTGGAGTTTGTCCTTCACCTGATAGGGAGCTGCAAAATTCTCAAGGTTAGGCAGAACTTGGAACAGGAACTTGGCTGCAAACTACAAGAGACATTTTTCATTGACTTTTTCTTTGACTTGGGTAGCAGACCTACATGGTTGTGGCAAGGAGCACACAAGCAGCAGAATCGGTTCAAAACGGTTTCAGAGAGCTACATCTCACAAACTACATCTCTGAATCTTCTTGCCTGGGCATGTGACACTGTGCACACAGGAAAGCACAGTACATGTCTTGAACAATTACTTGCTTTTGTTTCACTCATTTCGACAGGGGGGTAAAAACATCTCCACCAGCGAGATCATTGCCCAGGATAACATCTACCCCATCGACAAGCAAATGCGAACAAACCCCAAGTCTTACAGGACCGTTTACCAAATCAGACTTTAAGTACAGGTCGTGTAGGGGAAGGTTGAGGCATTGCACACCGATAACTCGTACTAAAACATCAACACCAGCATAATTTGACAGTGAAGGCAACAGTTCTTCGTGAATGAGTGACTGGACTGACCCTGTGTCTCTCAGAATCTTGACTGACTTTCCTTCAGAGTTAGATGAAAGAGACAGTGTGCCATCCAACAAAAATTGTTGATACCCCTGAGATGCAGTAGCAGCATTATCAACGTCACGTATCGTGTTGACCAAAGCTACACTTTGGGGTTTTGGTGCAGTGACTTTTTGTTTCCAAGCCTCACAATCAAAAATTAGGTTTTTGGGTCAAGACAGAAGAAGCAAGCTCGTTTACCGTTACTTTTCCTACGAGATGAGTTGGATAGAGTTTAGGTCATAGCACAAGGAAAGACGTGTGTCTTTACCTGGGGTGAACGCTCATCAATTAAAGGCAATGCATTACGTCTCACACCAGTGAACACATTCTTAAGAGATGTAACTTTCTGGTCATTTAATTGGACCACTACACTTTTGGGAACACAATTCTTGAACTCTTCAACCAAAATTAACTCCTGAAGATGTTCAAGAGTGGCAACTCGGATAAAAACACTTTTCTAAAAGTGTGCGTCTTTCTCAGGCAAACTCGACGTATGTCTATTTGGCAGTTTTAACCCCCTGGGGTCGACGATCACGCCGGCGTGAACAGCTCACGTTTTTTAAGATCAGTGCAAAAGACACTAAAAATACTCCGTCAATTTTGGTCACACAAATAAGTGTTATACATCATTAGAAACCATCAAGCGTATACTTTTTTTTGAGCACACTCACAATAAAAACTGAACTGTGTGCTGCTTTAAATTAAAGAAAATAAACAGGGTGCTTTCTCAGTCTTCACTGTCTCTGCGAACGGCTTTTAGAAATGCGTCAATAAAATGAACCTAAACTCAGTGAATACTCGACACACAGACAGGAGAGATATATCTATAGAAAGCTTGATATCTCTACTTTTAAATAAATAAAGTCTTATCAAAAACAAATATTCTGTGATAAAGTAATCCGCGTGAAACCAACGTGATGCCTAGTTTTTTCCTCAGAGCTAATTATTTTTAATGCGATCACGCCCACGAGCCGCTTTTGCTTTTGATATGATAAATAGCCACGTGCTCGGTGCCGCGTGTTAGCGCCCACATCATCGTAAACAAAGCTTGACAATTCATCAAGTTCATCTCGGCTAATGTTCGTTTCTGGAAGACGCGCTGAATTTACCTTCAGAAAAAAAAAGACGCGCTCAGAGGAAAAACACAGAATTCACCTCAGATGAAGAACAACACGACGCGCAGCTGATCCAGAGGAAGAGATCAGTCTGACGAGTAAGTGATGTTTCTTTTTTGCATTAGTTAATGTTTTATTTTGACATAAGTTTGAACACATTTACTAGCTTGGGTTTTCCTAAACTATGATTCCTGGCTAAAATGTTTGAAATCGAGTGAAATATTTTGAAAATGAAAGTAGCTCATTGTATCTAAATTTATCACGATGCGATGAAGTTTTCATGTTCTATATAATATAAAACAAATTACAATATAAAAGTAATATGAGTGTACACTGTAACATGATGAATGCTACGAGTCGAAGTATGTCTAGATCATGTTTATTATTAATAATTTGTTCCCAAATAGAGTTATATAATGTGCTAAACCATAATTTGTTTCTCAGATATAAAATGTCCTTTTTACATAATACAAAGTTGGCGTGAATCTGTGACTACAAGATCGTTATATACAGATTCTTCTGATATTAACATGCTCAGAGGTGTTTTTTTCTTTTTCTTTTTTAGTGATCTGATACCTGCACCACAGATGAATCTCGCTGATTTTTACTGGAGTCTCTTCAAACTTCTGAGAGCGCTGTACCAACATCAAATGTTATTCTTTTTTTTTTTTTTTAATCTTGAATCCATGGAAAGAAGCAGCAAACACTTAAACATCAGGTATGGTTTACTAGTTTGACTTGCTGAACAGGAACGACACAAGGTCTGTTCACATCTCTGTGGTTAGATCAGTGAGTACAATAATAATCTTTGACCATCATTATGTATGTTTTGATTATATTGTGTTGTAAATAAAATACAAACAACCAAAACCCCCCATTATCTTACTTTCCTCTCATTCTTTGTTACCTGCCTCATACTGACAGTCACAGTGATGGGCCATTAGTCATTAGCCATTAGGCCTTTTGTCTCTCAGGTGTGAATCACTAAATATTCACGGTCATTGTCCCTCCCTCGTATACGGCTTTCTATCACAAAACATGTCTTAGAAAATTTACATCAATATATTGTTTTCTGTGAAAGAGTAAGCACGATAATTTTCACATCATTTTGAAGTAAATATTTTAGCCTACAAGAGTGATTACTCAAAAGCCTTGTTCAGGACTATTCAGTACGAGTTTATGGCCTTATTTCAGCTACATTTATTTTCCCAAAACTTACTAACCATGCATAATATTTTTTTTTCTAAAAAATGCAAACATGTACATCCATCTTGCTCACATATTATTGTAGCACTGTTTGTGCTGATTACAAAAAAATTATATGTTGGCCAGTAGTATGTTATAAGTAGTTGAAATAAGCACAAATGTCAGGGCATGTCTAAACATCTAAAGGGCCCCAAAATCACCTCAGACCCCAGAGGGTTAACATGGGAGTGAAATTTCTGGGGGTACGCCTCCGGCACTAATTTATAAGCCCTTAACACAGCGGCTTTAATGGTGTCATAATCAAGAGACTGCTTGAGGGGCAAAGCAGAGGAGACTTCCTGGGCTTTCCCAGTAAACCTGCACTACAGAAACAGGGCCCAACAAGTTTGAGATTCCTACTAATATCAAAGTTCGTATTGGCCTCAGTCTAATGTGAACTCTGAGGAGAAACAGCAGGAGAGCTGACAGAAAAACGCAGAGACCTAGGCAAAGGTCTGTTTTTCAGTCCTGGATCTTTTGGTTCGAACTGCCGCAGTTTTAACTCTCGATCAGTTTCCGCCTCTATGATGCACAGCTTAATGAGCAATATTTGATGTTCCTCTTGCTTGATCTGGAGATCTAGCTCTTTCATTTTAATTGCCATCACCATATCAATAGAAGACTCCGTTGCAACTACAGTGGGAGGGCCCTCGTCTGATATGGCTCCCAATGTCATACCAGGTGAAACCTCCTCCTCCATAACAGTGGACTCTGGTAAAATCCCAGTCTCCACAAGCCTACCCACCCAGCAAAAACTCGTCGAAAAGACGTTGAAAGGACGACAATGCCAGACGTCTAAACAACGTGAAAATTTGGTCGAAAAGTGAAAGACGAAAAGACATGTTTTTCAGGTCGTCGAAAAGACGTCTATAAAAAGACGTCCAAATTACGTCTAAATATGGTTGTAAAGTGAAAGTTAAAAGGACATCTTTTTCAGACCGAATTTCAACCTTAAATTCATGATTATATTTATCTCTATAACGCCACGCCAGCAGAGGGAGCCCTCACCCACTGACTGTTGCTGCTCCCTCTGCTGCTTCGTTGGTAACTTCCTGTTTGGTGGCCATAAAAGGAGGCCATTTTCAAACAGGAAGCTGTGAAGTATTGTTTTGACTCTACCAAGCGTTTATCCCTGTTTTCATCATTGCCACGGTTTTGTTTTATCATCATAGTTTTGCTTTTGTTTTTCCATAGTTCTGTCTAGTTTTTGCCATCGTTCCCTTCCTTGTTTATTTGTTACTTTTTGGACTGCTCTCCCTGGTTTTTGGACTCTGCCTGTTTTGTGGATTACGTTATTGTGTTGCCTTCGTCACTCCGTTTGTCTGGATACTGACCCTGCCTGTCTGACTACGATCTGTAAATAAAAGCTTGCACTTGGATCTTACACGCTTCCTACGAGTCCTGCATGTTACAGAATACTTCGCCTCCCAAAGATCCAGCAGCTTTCAAGAACACAGATCACCATAAATGCAGCATCACGCCTCTTCCACCTCCACCAAGGTAACTGGCCCATTGAGGATTATGTGACTGATTTTTGTGAGCTGTGCCATTTGGTGGGATTTAATGATATTGCACTAAAAGACATCTTCCAACATGGACTCAAAGATTCACTCAATTACCTCATGCCTCGCCATACCCCTCACTGGACTCTTGAACAATACATTGATTTCGCTTTGATGCTGGCTGGTTCACCTTTTACTGTGGGTGTTGCTGACGAACAACCATGCAATCCCACATTCCCCACCACACCAAAGCCTGCCGTTCCAGGGCCTGCTCCCGCCAAGCCTGCCCGTCCAGAGTCTGCACCTGTCATGGCCGCCTTCCTACAACCAGCTCACAAGATGGCCGCCATCCCAGAGCCAGTCCACAAGATGGCCGCCATCCCAGAGCCAGTCCGCAAGATGGCCGCCATCCCCAAGCCTGTTCACAAGATGGCCGTCCCATCTGAGTCCCCATCCAAGATGGCTGCCACGCCTGAGCCTCATCAAGCCAAAATCATCTCATCCGCATCTCATCCCATCATATCTGCCACACCCAAGACAAATCAAGTGATGCCTGATCCTCCGGTGTCAAGTCAAGTCAGGGCTACACTTTCTGTGCCAAGTCAAGATACAGCTGTTCTCCATGAGCCAAGCCAAGACACAGCTGTTGTTCTCCATGAATCAAGCCAAGATACAGCTGTTGTTCTCCATGAGTCAAGCCAAGATACAGCTGTTGTTCTCCATGACTCAACCCAAGATACAGCTGTCCTAGATACAGCAAGTCAAGTTTCCAAGTCAAGTCAAGTTACAGCTGCGTTTCCTGAGTCAAGTCAAGTTTCCAGTCGCTAGCCGCGTTTCCTGAGTCAAAGTCAAGATTAAGTTTCCCGGAATCAGAGTTGCAGCTGTGTCTCCCAAGTCAAGTCAAGTTTCCAAGTCAAGTCAAGTTACATTTGCGTTTTCTGAGTCAAGTCAAGTTTCCGAGTCCAGTCAGGTCGCGGCTGCTGTTCCAGAGTCAAGCCAAGCTACAGCTGCTGTTCCAGTGTCAAGTTAAAGCTGTGTTTCCTGTGTCAAGTCAGGTCAGAGCTGCTCTTCTGAAGTCCAAGCAAGTTACAGCTATTGCTCCTGTGTCAAGTAAAGCTATAGCTGTAGCCCTCAAGTCAAGCAAAGTCACAACCCTGGTTCCTGAGTCAAGCCATGTTGTTCCAGAGTCAAGTCACGTTACAGCTGTTGTTCCTGAGCCAAGCCAAGTTACAGCAGATCTTCATGAGCTAAGTCAAGTTGCTGCTGTTATTCCAGAGCCAAGTCAAGCCACAGCTGACCTTCATGAGCCAAGTCAAGCCACAGCTGAGCTCCACACGAACCAAATTCGGAGTCGCGGCTGTTTTTCTTCACGAGTCAGTCAGGTCACTTCAGGCCTCCCCTATGAGTCCAAGTCAAGTCACGGCGGGCCTCCTGAGTCAAAGTCAGCGGCGAATGCTGGGTCAGGAATTCAAGGCGCGGCAGGGGCTTTCCGTTAAAGTCAGTACATGGAAGCCTTCCATGGGCTAGATCAAGCCACAGCTGACCTTCATGAGCCAAGTCAAGCCACAGCTGACCTTCATGAACTTAAAGTCAAGCCACAGCTGATCTCCCTGAGCCAAATAAAGTCACAGCTGTTCTTCACGAGTCAAGTCAGGTCACGGCAGGCCTCCCTGAGTCAAGTCAAGCCACGGCAGGCCTCCCTGAGTCAAGTCAAGACACGGCAGGCCTCCCTGAGTCAAGTCAAGTCACGGCAGACCTCCCTGAATCAAATCAAGAAACTGCTGCCCTGCCAGAACCCAACCAGGTCCCCTCTGACCTTCCCAAATCACATCACATCTCAGCTGATCCCCTAGAGCCTCATCATGTATCTACTGACCCAAGCCACTCGTCTGTCCACGAGTCTGCTCCAGAGGCCTCGTCTGTCCACGAATCTGCTCCAGAGGCCTCATCTATCCACGAGTCTGCTCCAGAGGCCTCGCCTGACTGCACGTCTGCCCCAGAGGCCTCACCTGACCACAAGTCTGCTCCTGAGGCTTCATCTGTCCACAAGTTCGTGCCTATACCTCCTGAGGTGTCAGCTCACACTGCAGAACCTCATAAGGAGGTGGCGTCCATTTATGAACTCACTGCCACGTCTGCCCAAGAATCTGCGCCCATGACTCCAGAGGTGTCAGCATGTGCTGTAGATCCTCCCATGGGGGCGGCGTCCTTCCATAAACTCTCTACCCATCATACCACGGCCCAGGAGATCTATCATGAACTCTCTGCCTGTCATGCCACGGCCAAGGAAATCATCCGTGAATACACTGCTCTGCTATGGATGTCACTAGTTCCACTGTGGATATCTCTGAGTCCTGTCTGCTCTGCTTGCTTTGCCTGCCTGCAATGGCTCCCTGTTATCCTGCTCTGGCCAATGCCCATGGCTTCCTGTTCTGTCTGCCTCACCTGCTCTGCCTGCCCCTTAATGGCTCCCCTGTTATGCCGCTCTGCCTGCCCTCACCATGGCTTCCTGTTCTGCCTGCTTCTGCTGCTCCCGGCATGGCTCCTGCTCTACCTGCTCTGCCTGCCCCACCCCCTGCCGCATTGCCCAGGTCCTCCGAGGTCCCACTGTCTGCCATTGCTCAGGTCCTCAGGGTTCCACTGTCTGCCGCGCTCCACGGTCCAGTCCTCCAGTGCTTCACTGCCATGCGCGCTGCTTCATGGTTCCGGCCCACTCCCTCAACATGGACCTGGCCCTCCGTCCCCTGTTTGCCTGTTCCCCACCCTCCTGGACTGTTGTTGTTTGAAGCCAGGAGTTGCTCCTAAGAGGGATTCACCGTCAGCAGAGGGAGCCCTCATCCACTGACTGACTGTTGTTGCTCCCTCTGCTGCTTTGTTGGTAACTTCCTGTTTGGTGGTCATAAAAGGAGGCCATTTTCAAACAGGAAGCTGCGAAGTATTGTTTTGCTCTTGCGGACTCTACCAAGCGTTTATCCCTGTTTTCATTGCCCTGTTTTTGTCATTGCCACGGTTTTGTTTTATTATTATAGTTTTGCTTTTGTTTTTCCATAGTTCTGTCTAGTTTTTGCCATCGTTCCTTTCCTTGTTTATTTGTTACTTTTTGGACTGCTCTCCCTGGTTTTTGAAGTCCACTGCCATACAGAGGGTGTGTCTCAATCACCTTAATAGTTTGCTAGGTTGTAAATTGATAAATTGCGTTCACAAATTCAGACATTGATAAGGACAGTGGCTCACTACACACTGGTGACTATTTCCATCCTCACTGTACAGCATCACTACTGATATTTACACACAGCATTAAAATGAATATCTCTTTAATGCTATTTACAGTACATTATGATAAATACTTTGTTACATGAATGAGCAAGATTTCAGCCATAAAAAAAGTGTAAATGTTTGCTAGATTAGACATTACCTGTCTAGTGATGTATATTTATGCTGAAATATGATATAGGTTTGTATTTTAAAATCGGTCACATGTCATTTTGTAGTGAATTATCTCTTAAGTTTTGAGCTTCAGAACTTCCTATAAGGTAACGTAGTGAGCATCAATGCTTCCTGGTTTTCACAGCTATTTAGGGAGCACACATTTCAGTGCACAGTAAAAATTTTGTGATTAAGACATCCCTTAAAGGAGGACAAAGAAACAAAGATTCACAGATAATGTACTCACCTCCTTGTCATCCAAGATGTTCATGTCTTTCTTTCTTTAGCCGTTATGTTTTTTGAGGAAAACATTTCTGCATTTTTCTCCATATAATGGACTGATATTGTGCCCTGATTTTTAAATTCCATAATGCAGTTTAAATGCGGCTTCAAACGATCCCAAATGCAGTTGTAAATGATTCCAGCCGAGGAAGAAGGGTCTTAACTAGCGAACCAATCAGTTATTTTCATTAAAAGAATACAATTTAAAATACTTTTTAATCTCAAACACTCGTCTTGTCTTTCTCTCCCTGAACTCTGTGTATTCTGACTCAAGACAGTTAGTGTATGTTGAAAAACTCCAATTACTGCAGAAGTACCGACCCAGTCTTTGCAAAGTGAACATGCAAAAAAGATCAAACACCCTTAACAAAAAAGGTAGAACAGCGATATAGGACGATTTTGAAGTTGAGGGAGAACATGAGATGGGAGTTTTTCGACATACACTAACTGTTATAAACCGGAACAAAACAGAGGTCGGGATAAGCAAGATAAGACGAGCATTTGACATTAAAAAGTATTTAAATTGTATTATTTTTATTAAAATAACCAATCGTTACGCTAGATAAGACCCTTCTTCCTCGGCTGGGATCATATACAACCGCATTTGTGATTGTTTGAAGCTGCATTTAAACTGGATTTTGGAAGTTCAAAATCGGGGCACCATATCAGTCCATTATATGGAGAAAAATGCAGAAATGTTTTCCTCAAAAAATATAATTTCTTTACAACTGAAGAAAGAAAGACATGAACATCTTTGATGACAAGGGGGTGAGTACATTATTTGTAAATTGTTGTTCTGGAAGTGTAGTTCTCCTTTAACCACTGACTAATGATCAAGGGAGCTGAGAGATACACACCCATAGTTTGGGTAAATTTATAGTTAAACTGAAGACCTTGATTAGTTTGTTCAGACGCACTGGACTAGGTTGGAGCAAAACGCTGCATGTAAGTGGACCTCGAGAGACAATGTTGAGATCTCCTGCAATATGTTCTAAACATGACAATTCAGAGAGGCAGGATGACTGCTACATTGATGACTTACAACTCTGGTTTCCAGTCCTGGGCATTGAGGACTTATTGAGGACTGGGTACTGAAGTCCTGCAGAGTTTCTGGTGATCCTTGATCAGCTGCTCAGGTCTGATTAATTGGTGTTGGAGCTATCAATCCACTGAAAAATAAGAAGCAATATGAAGTCACAGATGCATTTTTATTTATTCTTGTTAGTCTTACTACATTCTTAAAATAAGTTATCATTACCTTGTGTTTTATTAATGATTTTCAGTCTCTGAAATAGAAAAGTTCTATTAGTTATGAATGGCATTATACCAGTTTTAACACCGTAAGCAAAATTCATACAACAATACGACAATACGATAGAACCTTGTTGGAAACTCAGAAGCGAAGACCAGGAGACTCTTGGGTATCTTTAGCAGAATTCTTTATTGAGAATGCGCTGCGTAGCTCTGCAGTCCTCAAAAGTCTGGCTAAGGCAGTGATACACTGTAGTTTATATACATTTAGGGGTCAGTCCCCTGAAATGTAGACAAAGCACCTGGGTGACGATCCCAAACAAAGCATGCAAATGAAGAATTTAAGTATAGCCAAGTGCCCCATTTACACCAGTCCTAATCCAATCATCATAACTACTCAAAGACTGGGCAAAAGCACCGAGAGCCATTACAAACAAAAGGTGAACATCTCAGTAATCTGGCTCATTTGACTGCAGGAACTGGCAGGGACATCTTGCTACAAACTTTGCTTGAGAGAATCATTTGTCTGATAACCTCATATTTACCTTAAATATCAAATACAATGTACTTTACCTTAGTTTTATTGTGATGCTATGTCAGAACATAGGATCAGCATATTTTCAACAGATTCTTAAATTTGTAATCCTACAACCTATTATAATTAGTGATGCTGCCTACACTGGATGAGGCACAGCACAACACTACAAATCCCGACAGCAAACTGATGCCGCATTCTATTTACCATGTACTGACACAAAGTTCAAAAGATTTTCAATGGTCGCTCTGGTTTGCATCCAGCATAGACAGACAATCTACATCATTGTGCACTGCATTCTTGGTATACAATACAAAAAAGTAAATATTTAACAGAAGTGTGTCATTTACATGAAAGAAAGTGTCAGAAACACATGTATGTACTATGTGTATAATATTAGAGATTAAACGTACCTGAAATTTGTGAAAACAACAGTGGGAGACGTGTTTTGCTGCTTGTTGAGTTTCTGCCCCATTTCCATGGTAACTCCTTCCGCTCCAGACTTGAATGTTCAGTGTGCGCCCATTAAAGCAAGCAGATGTCACGCAGAATGTATAAATGTCATCATAAAGTAATATTATCTTATAAAACACATAATGTAAATGAAGTAAAACACTTACTTAAATACATATTTTAAATGAGATAAAACACTTAATTCTAGTGTTTCCCTGTTATTTGCTTTTTGGAAATGACGATCGGTCGTCTAATGATCGCGCATCTCCCGGTACATCTTTACAGCGCAATGGTGCTGCCGTCAAGGCGAAAGTATTCATGAAGCACAAAAAAAGCAATCATTTCGACCCTTTGCCCAACGGGGAAGGGGGTGGCAGGGGTGAATGTGGGGCTGGAAGTAGCACTAGCTCTCTGCATCCAGCGCCACACGGAGGTGGGAGTGGCCGCGCTGTGCATGCGAGAGCCGGGAGACGTGATAGAGGCAGCGGGGTGATCTGGATCATGCGTTTTACTACTGTATATTATAGTAATATAGTAATAATGTAGTACTTTCTCCTGTTTTATTGTTTGTTTTCTCTTTTCTGATCACTTGGAATGAGGATAAACAGACAAAAAAAAAGACAAAAAAAAACCCCACATGCAAATAAGTTCAAATGGTTTCCTCTTTTCTGATCATTTGGAAAGAGGATAAAAAGACCAAAAAAATAACATGCAAATAAGTTCAAACATCCATTCAATATCTATTATTTCCTGAATATTACTGATAACCTGATCAAAAAGTAGGCTACTGTTCACATACGTTTTACTACTAGTATAGTAATATAATAATCATTTTGTGCTTTCTCCTGTGTTATTGTTGGTTTCCTCTTTTCTGATAATTTGGAATGAGGATAAAAAGACCAAAAAAAACTCAAGAAATTCAAGATGGCCTCCCCTCATGACGTCATAATATGCAAATTAGATTAGTATATTTACACCCCACATAAACTTTTGGTCATGCCCAACATTTTTCTAATTTACAGTAGACCTCTATCTTTAAGCCCTTTCAAGCCACAAGCTTTTGAAATCTTAATGTCAAAATTCAACATTTTTCAAAAAAAAACCCTGGCGCCTAATGTTACGTAGTTGCTGGTGCTGGATGGAAGACAGGATACAACGTACGGAACAAATCTTATTTTAATTACTTCCAAAAGGAACAGGCAGGAACACAGAGCGATATCCACACACACTGAAACTTAAATCAACAATAAAGGCCGACAGAGAACTCAGGATACAAACAGGCTTATAAAGGCTAACTAATAATGACAGACAGGTGAACCAGATAATCAGGAAGAAACCAAATTAAACAGAACAACAGGGGGAGACAATGGGAGAAACCAAAACAGAAACTCAAGGAGACATGTAACATTACCCCCCCCTCCCGGTAGGTGCGTCCCGCACCGTAACAATACAACTGGGGAGGGAGGGAGGGTGGGGGCCCTGGAGGCTGATATGGGACAGGAACATAGTAGCCTTAGCCTCCAGGGCGGATCAGGGAGTTCAGGAGGCCATGGCCGGACAGACAGTTCATGAGGCCATGGTGGATCGGGAAGTTCAGGAGGCCATGGCGGATCGGGAAGTTCAGGAGGCCATGGCCGGACAAACAGTTCATGAGGCCATGGTGGATCAGGGAGTTCAGGAGGCCATGGCTGGACAGACAGTTCATGAGGCCTGTTGTGGTTTCCCCTCTTTCCCCGTCAGAGAATCATACTTCAGTCTTGGGTTTCGATGCCAAAATAGACTTTATTGTCGCGGACAATCAATCCGAGGATAATCAAGCCGAGTTGTCTATAGAGAACTAATCTGTACTCGGCTGAGGACCGTTTTATAGTGGTCTCCGCACGAAAGCATGTCACCCTAAATCACTGGGGCGGGGGTCTTAAGGTAAATACTATCATGGGAAACAGATGGTTTTCCTTAAGGCCTCTCAGTGGCCCCTAAGATAACATGAGATATAACTTTGCTGGTGCGGCCTTGAAAAATAACCATATGGGCTTGTTATACTTATGGCCTCTGCAAAAACACAGAATGTGCTGGCCCAGCAAAATGTAGGTAGGATTATAATAGGAAATTAATTTGGACACAATTCCTCTATATTTTAGTTAATAAAATCTTCCTCACATTCCCCCTTTGAGACGTTTACGTCTCACCTTCTCCGGAGTGCTGCGTCAAGATCCAGCCTCTCAGTAATTACTACTCAGTGACAAATAAAGTCACTATGTTTCATTATCAATTAACTAGATCATGCCACGGCATTCCGGAAGATGTCAGGGCCAAACCTCTCCCCTCTTTTCTTTTGGCTAGAAGGGAGTAAAAGACCCTGACACCTTAACATATCTTTCCATTAACATAGTTTGTTAAAGCATGTGCGTACGGGTGGTTCGCCTTGCCTGTGGTTATCACAGTTATGTAGATTATATATAGAACAATGAAAATAAAAGTACATAGGTACATAGGAGTAATACTAAACAAAAAGAAATCAAAATAAGATACATATCATCTGATACTGAAGTAAAACACATATAATACAATGTAGATTACAAATAGACTTGTCTTATTCATCGTCGGAAGAAGTTGAAATCTCCTCTGCCAGATGTAATTGCAAAGCAGTTTTGTAAAGCAAGTCCTGGTAACCTTCATGTTGAGTCAGATTCTTTTTTTCATCATCTTGATACTTTGACATGCCCATTTGTTTAACTGTGGCTTTGACAATTAGGGATTTTAATAATGGTAGTATACAACAAAATAGTAATCCTCCTACGCCGATTGTCACTCCTAGGAGTATTCCTAATTTTGCTAGCCATGTTCCCCATGATCCTAATTTTAAATTAAACCAATCCCATGTTTTTTCGTCTCTTCCAGCATTAGTTGCCATCTCTATTTGTAATTCTTTAAGTTTAGCCATGGCTTTTGTAAATGTTCCTTCAGGTGCTGTATTGTTGGGGATATAGATACAACATTGGTCGCCGAATAAGACGCATACCCCTCCCTTGTCAGCTAGCATCCAATTAAGGGCTAATCTATTTTGCCATGTCATTTTACTGGTTGCATCTAATTGTTCTCCTAAAGCAACTAATGCTTCGTTTGTATAATTAATGAATCTTTGTTGATTGTAGTATATGTAATTTATCCATTCTGTATTTTTATTTTGAGAAATCCAAATGAATATTGATTCAAGTCCTGATGTGACTTCATCTCGTGCCTTGAATTGATTTGGTATACCTCTGGGTTGACGTATTGAATCTATATATACTTTAGGATCTGGCGTATAATTTCTCTTAACTCTGTGATTAATTGTTTCATTTTTCCCCAATGAGGATTTCGAATCCCATTCTATTATATGGAGTTCTTGCACTAATCGTACTCTTGTGCATTTGCCCTTCCATCCTAATGGTAGGGTAGATAAGAGTTTCCTTTTTCCACAAATCCAAAAGAAATCGGCTAATGCTATACTTTGGTCCGTATATAGGTCTGCATTAGGTAATGATATAGTTTGATTTCTACAGGTTCTAGCTGGCCAAATCTGTTCTCCTTTCCTCATTCCTGATGCCCGAAGGGGTGGAAAGTCTTTAGAATCATCAACATTTCGAAATATTATTGTATCTAAATTCCAAACGACACTGCATTTTCCTTTGAATTGTCCCACATTTAAAACTCCTGTGGGTTTAACAAAGCACTCATATTCTTTGCTGTAGTCTACGGTATACCATAGTGGAATCTCTACTTGATTAACTTGTATTTTCAAATCTTCAGTTATATCTAAGCTTTTACATTTAGCTCTCAATCGAGGTATATGCTTGAGAAATGGTTTTTGTTTAGCATTGCTTAGGGAGCCTAGACACTCAGCTGGACAATGAGGCCTGAAGTCTCTTCCTAAATGACAAAAGTTTCTGTTGAATATAGCACAACGTTCATAAGTGAATGGATTAGGGACTACTATCACTTGGCTCATTGGTGATTTAGAACAGAATAGGCAATCTTTTTTCTTTAGTTCCATTGTTGTAAAGGTTGCCCACTCGTACCACTGATTACTTTGTGCAATTTCCCATAACACATCTAATTTATCATCACCCTCATACATGCTGTTTCTTCGTTTTTTTCCACACAATCCTAGTTCTCCTGTATTTGAAGTCGAGTTGTTATTTGTTCTCGTGGAGGATGGAAAAGTTGATAGAAGGGAAGTGTGGTTGAGAGTCTGAGTTGTGGGGTTTGGAGTAGTGGTGTTGATTGTGGTTTGAAGTTGCGACGAGCATAGGATGATCAGACATGTTGTCAGAGTCATTATTCTCATTAGTTTGTTCAATTTCCTTTGCCCCATTTTTCCCTTCTTTGTCCTTCGCCGGCGGATTCTCTTGCTCAGTTGTTCCGTGTCTGTTTTCTCTGATCTTTGGTTTAGGAACTCTTGTGCAGTGGTTCAGATGATACCAGGTGTTGCTTCCTTCTACCTGGATAGCTGTTGGAGTTGCGGCTGTCACTTTATAGGGTCCCTCCCTCCTGGGTTGATTCCATTTCCTTCGGAATACCCTTAGATAGACTTGGTCACCTGGAACGACTGGATGCGTCGTCTCTGTCTCCTCACACGGCTCTCTTTTCTTTTCCTGCACACAAATAGCTTTATGGATAGCAGTTAGTTTTTTCATGTACAATCTTAACTCCATTTGCAATTGTTCTAATGGAGGGCCTTTGTACGGGCCTCTGCTGCATGGTACAGGCATTGGTCGACCCGTAAGCATTTCATGCGGTGTTAGGTGTGTAATTCTGTTAGTTTGCATGCGGTAGCTCATTAGTGCGAGAGGCAAAGCATCGACCCAATTAAGTTTAGTACTGGCACATATTTTGTTGATTTTGGACTTGAGAATTCCATTAACTTTCTCCGCCGTGCTTTGAGCCTGCGGTCTATAGACGCAACCTAGTCTTTGTTTTATTGTTAAGTGTTGTAACACTTGTTTCAAAGTTTTTTGGATAAACAATGATCCATTGTCTGAACTTATTATTGATGGGATCCCAAATCTGGGGAACACTTCCCTTGTCAAAAATGTTATTACCGTTCCTGCTCCTTCATCTGCTGATGGTACTGCTTCTACCCAATGGCTAAATCTGTCAACAACAACAAGCATGTATCTCTTGCCTTGTACCCGTTTTATCATATCCACATAATCCATCACCAAGTGTTTGAAAGGTCCTTCAGGCGCGGGTATGTGACCTATTGGCGCTGTTATCCCTTTCCGGACATTATACTTGGCACAAATTTCACAGGAGGACAAAAACTCTGATACCATTGCATACAAGTATGGTGACCAATAACCTTGTTGTTTAATTTTTCTTACTACCTCCCCCTTAGAACAATGGTCAAACCCATGAGCATCTGGGATAAGGATGTTCAAAAGTGAGGTAGGTGCCACAATATGGCCTTCATGTGAACGCCAAATGTTTTGAGAATCTTTTGTTGCTCCTCTTTGATGCCACATAGATTGCTCGTATGGGCCTGCCTGCTGTTGAATTCGAATAATGTCATCTAAGCTTGGGTGTGGTTCTATAATTACTTCTGGAGCTATTATAGCTACCTTACACCCAGAGGCCTTTTTGG